>JAGKTI010006242.1:18582-41470 GCA_018397915.1 Birgus latro | reverse complement strand
GACCGGTCTATTTCAAAATATTTATTCATGTCTAAGTTGTCATATCCCTTCATGATAATGAAAAATTCAATAAGATCACCTCTTAACCTGCGCTTCGTTGGGCTAAATAATTTAAGTCCTCGAGGCGTTCCTCATATGGTTTGTTTCTAAGTCGTGGTATCATTTTTGTGATTCTTCGCTGTATTTTCTCTAATTTTTCTATATCCTTTCTGTAGTACGGAGACCAGAATTGCACACAATACTCAAGATGGGGGCGCACTAGCGAGTTGTACAGGGCAAGTATGACTTTTTCCGATTTAAACTCAAAAGTTCTTCCAATAAAACCCACCAGCTTGTTTGCAATTTTAACCGCATCGGTACACTGCTTACTCGGTTTTAGGTCATTTGATATTATCACACCAAGATCCTTTTCATTGTCTGTACTTGATAACTGGACATTATTCATTTTGTAATTTGCATGGACGTTGTTACTTCCAATATGAAGTACTCTGCACTTTTCTGTGTTGAATTTCATTTGCCATTTTTCTGCCCAGCTTGTTAAAGTATTAAGGTCATTTTGTAACTGTTGCCACTGAAATTTTGAAGTAACTTGACTGGTTATTTTAGTATCATCTGCAAATTTGGATATTTTACAATTTAGACCCTCGTCAATATTGTTTATATAGATAATAAAAAGTATCGGTCCAAGTACTGAGCCTTGGGGAACGCCGCTAATCACATTACGCCATTTAGATTCCTTTCCGTTTATCACAACTCACTGTTTTCGGTCTAAACGCCAGTCTTGTAACCATTTCTGCGAATTTCCTTTTATACCGCGTGCTTCTATTTTGCTCATGAGACGCTTGTGGGGGACAGTGTCAAATGCTTTCTGAAAGTCAAGGTAAATTATATCTACTGCTCTTGAGTCATCATATGATTTGTAAACATCATGGAAGAAGTCCAGTAAGTTAGTTAAGCATGAACGACGTTGTCTGAATCCATGCTGTGAGTCTTTAATTATATTATTTACTTCTAAATAGTTAACTGTTTTATCTCTTATGATTTTTTTCCATTAACTTGCACACTACTGATGTTAAGCTAATTGGTCTGTAATTTCCTGGGTGCAACTTATTTCCTTTTTTGAAAATTGGTGTTACATTTGCTAGTTTCCATTTGCAAGGAACTTTCCCAGTACTTAATGATTTATTGAATACGACAGAGAGTGGCAGCAATAACTCATTCTTTGCTTCTTTGAGAATTTTTGGTGAAATTTTATCAAGGCCAGGGGTTTTGTTTATTTTTCGTTTTTGAAGGCTCCAACATGCTTGCATGCGTCGGCCTTGGTCACCTAATGGCAGCTCTCCACACTGCTCGATCCCTGGCAGCCTCCCAGTTCAGTCCCTTAACCCTTAAGTCACACTTAATGACCTCGTCCCATGTCTTTCTCGGTCTACCCCTCCCCCAGTATTAACGCCTCTCACCCTCTGTACCCAATTATCATCCCCCATCCTCTCCACATGTCCAAACCACCTCAGCCTACCTCTCCTCATCACAACACCAATACACTCCAGTCCCACCCTACCTCTCAAATCTTCCATCGTAAACCCAGCCCCCCCAGGCCTTGCACGCAGGGACGCACTGCACATGCACCTAATCATTGTCATTTCTGTACGTTTACACCTGCGAATATCCTCTTCCTTTACTGCCCAGGTCTCACTACCAAACAGCATCACACTCCTAACACATGCTGCAAACAAAGACCCCTTAGCACGTAAGGAGAGTCCTCTCAATGTCAGGAGAGGCAAAAGCTCCCTGAACTTCCTCCAACCACTTCTCACCCTAGCAACCGAGCTAACTCCAGCCCCATCTCCGGCACATAACATGTCTCCCAAATAACGAAACTCCTCCACACACTCAAGAGACTCACCTGCAAGTTCAACATATTTGTGGGTGCAAGGATATCACTATGATAGATAGTATAGTTGCTAAGGACTGTGCTATTTGCTTGGTTTGTGGGTACCATTTGGTTTCTGGTGGTGTTTTCTACCGTAAAAACAGACGCAAAGTACTTGTTTAGAATGTTTGCCATTTCAACCTCATTTTCTGTGTGTTTGCCATTATTCATTTCTAGAGGGCCTATTGATGTAGTCATTACCTTTTTCTTTCTAATGTAACTGTAAAATTCTTTAGGGTTTGATTTGCATGTATTAGCAATGTGGATCTCCAGTGCTCTTTTGCTCTGTTTGATAAGTCTTTTCGATGTGCGGAGTAGGTTTTCGTACTGTAATTTATCATCATTATTTTGTGCAGTTTCATATTTATGGTATGCCTGTTTTTTGGCTATTAAGTTACTTTTAATTTCACTGGACCACTACTTTGGTTTACTATTGCCAGCTGGACGCCTGTTACATAGTGGCACACATGACTTTACCGCTTCATTAAATTTTTTGGTGAATATTTCCCATGTTTGGTTTATGTCATCTGTTTCAGACATTTGATTCCAGTCTGTAGATGCAAGTAACGCTCCGAGTCTTGTGAAATCTGCTCTATGATAGTCTGGGACCTTTTCTTTGCTTTCTGTTTCTTTCACTTTTTCAGAAGTAATATTCTATCTATCTATCTATCTACTGCCAGACGCCTCAATCCTGCACGGGATGGCCACAAACAAATCGCCTCCATGTCACTCTGTCCCCTGCCATTTCACTACCACGCTCCCAACTCACACCCCCCTCTCTCATATACCTCTCCACTCCATCCCTCCATCTCATCCTCGGCCTCCCCCTCCCTCTCGCCCCCTCCACCTCACTCACATACACTCTCCTCGTCAGTCTTTCACTCTCCATCCTCTCCACATGCCCAAACCACCTTAACGTGTTTCTCCTAACGCTTCCCATCACGTCCTCAACCACACCACAACGCTCCTTCACTTCCTCATTTGTTAGTCTGTCTCTCCATGTGACTCCACATGCTCCTCTCAAATAACTCATTTCCACTGCTCTCACTCTTGACTTCTGTCCTTCCAACAGGGTCCAAGCTTCACTTCCATATGTTAGAGTTGGTATCACAATACTGTCATGTAACAACTTTTTCACTTCCTTGCTCACCTCCCTGTTTCTTATCACTACTTTCAACGAACCAGCAACCTTCCTTCCCTGCTGCACCCTTTCGAGCACTTCACCCTCCAGACTTCCATCCTTACTCATCACACTGCCCAAGTACTTAAATTCACTCACATTCTCCATATCCTTCCCATTCAATCTCACTGTACATTCACTGGCTTCGCTTCTCTCGAAGACCATCACTTTACTCTTCCCTACATTCACCTTTAGATTCCGTTTCTTACACACTCTCCCAAACTCATCTATTAAACAGTATAATTCGATGATCACTGGAACTAAACTCGGTGAATATGGAAGTCAAGAAGTCACTGGATGATAGTATTGTGATCCCTACCCTGACGTATGGAAGCGAGGCATGGACCTTGCTAGAGGGTAACAAGTCAAGAGTGAGAGCAGTGGAAAAGAGTTACTTGAGAGAAGCATGTGGAGTGACATGGAGGGACAGCTTGACGAATGAAGAAGTGAAGGAACGTGTGGGGTGGATGTGGTTGAGAGGATTAGGAGAAGTACACTGAGGTGGTTTAGACATGTGGAGGGAATGGAAAATGAAAGACTGACTAAGAGGGTGTATGCTGGTGGGGTGGAGGAAGGGAGAGAGAGGGGAGGACTGAGGATGAGGTGGAGGGATGGAGTTGAAAGGTATATGAGGGAGGAGGGAGTGAGCTGGGGGAAGGGTAGGCAAATGGTGGGTGCAGAGAGACTCGGAGGCGTTTTGTCTGCGGCCACCTTTTGCGGGATTAGGGTGTCAGGCTATAGATAGATAGATAGCTTTCAATTCCCAGCTTACTTCTCAAATGCTCATTCATAAGTCTCACTGCTCATAATTCTGCCATCTGAATTTCTGTATTTCGGGGAAGCACTACACATCCATCCACTCTGGATCCCTTTGACTGCGCTCTATTCTTCACCACGCCAATCTCTTCATGGTTTGCTTCTCATTCTCTTCAATCTACATGAGGAATCTCAAGGGTGAAAAAAAAATGGTGCAGACAACTAGGTTTGTCAGGTGGAGCTAGGATTCTAAAGGATTGCATGGTGTGTGAATGTGCATCTGGTCCATTTCATTCGACATGCTGTTAACAGTTCTCTTTCTTTCATATTTTCTCCTCCCTTTATTTAACATCATCATCATCATCCGGACCTCCTTTCCCACACTAGGGCAGGGTGAGGAGTAGCAATGTCCAAACACCCTTAGTTTGCTCAATCCAATGAGCCACACTTCCAGTCAATCATCATTCAAGCCCACGGAATCCTGGCTCTTTCTGATGCACCAAAAACTTTCACCTCATTCTGTAGCTTCACATAAAGGTATCCAATAGAGTCAATCCGGACACTGTCATATTAAAAAGGGGGGCCGAAACCCTGATCATGCACTTCTCACAACATTCATCCAGCCAGCTTGATCTCTTGTCAGTTCCCTAGTCTCACCAACTTCCATACCTCTCTTCCTCACACTCATCCACCATATCCCTCCACCTTCTCCTTGGCCTACCTCGCCTCTCCCTCCTTCAAATTTGCTCAGATATACCATCTCAGCACACTCTCTTTGATTCTGGTGTCCGCAAACTTCCTCACTCCCGCATCTTTCACAAATCACATCATTTCGTATCCTATCCACTCTCTGCACTCCACATACATTCCTCAGCAGTCACATCTCCACTGGTCTCACTCCTGACTTATCATTTTCATGCCACAACATAGTCTCACATCCATATGAAGCTGGCACTAACACTCCTTCATGGAAGCCTTGTATATCTGCAGCACTCAAGCCTCTGTTTCTTACCAAGGCATTCATAGCAGCAGCTACTTTCCTTCCTTGTGTCACTCTACCTTCCACTTCTTTTGAACATTTTCTTCTCCTTACTATCACTGTACCCAGGTATTTGAACTCTCTCACCAATTCAAGTCTCTCTCCGCTCACTGTAACATCACACTTGGAGTCACTTTCTTGATTAAGTCACTTTCTTGTTTGATTACCATCACTTTACTCTTTTCAACATTTACTCTCAAGGCACGACACTCACAGACATCAGCAAAACTTTGCACTAGTCTACCAATTTCTTGTCGATTATTTGCAAGCAGCACTGGATCTGAGGTGGTGTGTTGGGTGAAGAGAAGATAAAAGGGGGATCAGGGAACAGCATGGTGGACTGAAGAGGTGAGAGAAGCTGTGGCACAAAAGAAGAAAGCATACAGTGAGTGGATGAGGAATAGGGGTGTCGATAAAGTTGAGAGACGGAAGAGAGAGCTATATGTAGAGAGGAAAAGAGAAGTGAAAAGATTAGTAAGAGAGAGTAAGAAAAGAGTGGATGAGGAATTTGGAGGGAATTTGAGTGCAAAGTGCAGGGAATGTAAGAAAATATTCTGGAAAAAGGTAGAGAGACTTAGACAGGGTGCCACAGAAGTTAGTTCAGGTAGGGAGTGAAAGATAAAAATGGTAGATTACTAGTGGAAAAGGGAGAAAAAGTGAACAGACGGAGAGAACACTTTCATGAATTGCTGAACATACAGAATGAAAGTAATGCAAGTATAAGTGGCTGGGGAATGGCTGGGAGAAGGAGGGATGTGGGAAGAGAGGAAGAAATCAGTAGGATGGACATTGTGGAAGCAATGAAGAAAGTTAAAATGGGGAAAGCCCCAAGAACTGAAGGAGTATGTGATAAAATGCTGAAGCATGGGGGAGAGATAGTAACAGAATGGATGTGGAAGGTGTGCAGATTGGCCTGGGAGGAAGATAGAGTTCCAGAGGATTGGAAGTCAGGTATAATTATTCCTCTGTACAAAGAAAAAGGGGAAAAAGAAGTGTGTGATAATCATAGGGGCATTTGCCTTCTTATTGTAATAAGAAAAATATATGGTAGGATACTTATTGACAGAGTTAGGGAAATAACAGAGGAATTAGTTGGAGAAGAACAGGGAGGTTTTAGGAAGGGAAGAGTTTGTGTAGATCAGATATTAATTTTTAAACCTTTCGTGGAAAAGTTTCAAGAGAAAGAAGTTGTATGCAGTCTTTATGGACTTCGAGAAAGCATATGACAGGGTGGATAGACAAAGATTGTAGAAAGTATTAAGAATATATGGATAAGATGGGAAGTTGTTGAAGGCAGTGAAGAGTATGTATAAGGGTGCTAAGGCTGCTGTGCATGTGGATGGTGAACTGAGTGAATTTTTCTATTTGAAGGTTGGATTGAAACAAGGATGTGTCATGTCTCCATGGTTGTTTAATCTGTATATGGATGGGGTTATAAAAGAGATACAATGTCGGGCAGTGGATGTTGGAGCAGCCCTAGTGAGAGAGGGCTGTGTTTGGAAATTCCCTTTACTGTTGTTTGCAGATGATACTGGGTTGTTGAGTGAAGACGAAGGGGAGCTGCAAGGCTTGGTAGATGAGTTTGGGAGGGTGTGTAAGAAACTGACTTTAAAGGTGAATGTAGGGAAGAATAAGGTGATGGTCTTCGAGAGAAGTGAAGGCAGTGAATGTACAGTGAGATTGCATGGGGAGGATATGGAGAATGTAAGTGCGTTTAAGAACTTGGTAGTGTGATGAGTAAGGATGGAAGTTTAGAGGGTGAAGTGCTTGAAAGGGTGCAGCAGGGAAGAAAGGTTGCTGGTTCGTTGAAAGCAGTGATAAGAAACAGGAAAGTGAGTATGGAAGTGAAAAAGTTGCTACATGACAGTATTGTGCTACCAACTCTAACGTATGGAAGTGAAACTTGGACCCTGTTGGAGGGACTGAAGTCAAGAGTGACAGAAGTGGAAATGAGTTATTTGATAGGAGCATGTGGAGTCACATGGAAAGTCAGACTGACAAATAAGGAAGTGAAGGAGAGTTGTGGTGTAGATGTGATAGGAAGCATTAGGAGAAACACATTAATGTGGTTTGGCCATGTGCAGAGGACAGAGAGTGAGAGACTGACAAGGAGAGTGTATGTGAGTGAGGTGGAGGGAGGGAAAGGGAGGGAGAGGCCAAGGTTGAGATGGAGGGATGGAGTGGAGAGGTATTTGAGAGAGGGGAGTGTGAGCTGGGAGCAGGGCAGTGAAATGACAGGGGACAGAGCAACATGGAGGCGATTTGTTTGTGGCCACCCCTTACAGGATTAAGGCATCTGGCAATAGATAGAGAGATAGATAGCACTGCATCATCAGCATACAACAAATTTGAGATATGCCATCCACCACTGTTCATTACCAATGCCATCCCACTCTCCATTACTCATATTTTTACTTCTCTCATCAGCCCATCCATATATATACTGTATACTGAACAACCATGGGGACATCACATAACCCTGTCCCACACCCACACTGATTATGAACCATTCACTTAAATGCCCATTTACCCTTACACATGCTTCACTACCATCATAAAAACTCTTGACGGCACCTAGCAGCTTACCATCTACACCGTACATGCGCAAAACCTTCCACAATCCTTCTCTGTCAACTTTGTCGTATGTTTTTCCACAGAAAACCTTGTCGTCCTTCTCACAAGCCTTCTCCACTACCTGTCTCACTGCAAATAGAGTATTTGATCCACACATCCTCTGCCACTCCTGAAGCCACCCTGTTCATCACTCACTAAGACTACTGGTATCTATTACTTTTTCTAAAATAATTCTTCCATATACCTTCCCTACAACACTCAATAAACTTATGCCAAGATAATTCTTGCACTAACTTTACTCACCTTTACTTCCGTACAGGGGTACAATCAGAGCCTTTTTACACTACTGGCACAATTTCACTCATCCATGTCTTCTTACATCTCCAACAAGCACATCATTCCACTCTCTCCTCTACACTTATGGTAAACATCTCAGCATATACCTCATCAACTCCAGCTGCTTTCCCATTTTTCAGCTGCTTCACAGTGTTCTTCACTTCTGTGTCACTTTCCTGGCACTGCATTCCTTCTCTGCACACCCCCAAAACCAATCATGTTAACAGTCACTTTGCTCTCTCCATTCTCATTCATCAGACTTTCAAATATTCTCTCCATCTGGTCCTTACTTCATCCCCATGGGTTAATAATCTACCACTTACATCCTTCACACTTTCACATTTCTTTTGGCTGTCACGTCTACATTTCTGCACCTCTTTCCAGAATAACTTCTTATTTTTTAAGTAATTTGCATTCATTCATTTTTCTCCCTAAATCATAATTTACCTCCTCCTTTTTCCTTTTCACTAATCTCTTTATGTGCTTCTTGCTCTCAATATATTCACTTCTTATTTCAATTGAACCTCTGTCCTGTAACCACTCTAACCACTTCTTCCTCTTTTACTTCTTCATATATTTATTTATTTATTCATTTTTTTGACCTAATGGAGCATAACTCTCCACAGGCTGGCTTGGATGATGCAGAAAAAGACAGACTCTGGGACAACTTGATACGTGTAGTAAGTGGTATGGGGGAATATCAGATTTTAGTTTTGGGAGGGGACTTAAATGGTCATGTGGGTGAAGCAGCTCAAGGACATGAAGGGTACATGGGGGATGCACATAACTTACGAGGAATGTGGAAGATGAAAAGATATTCAAATCTGGGGAGGCAATGAACATGATTTTGTGCAACACACATTTTAGGAAAAGAGAAAGTCGGTTGATTACGTACGAGTCTGGGGGAAATAGTACCAGAATGACTACTTCCTGGTCATGTGCGCCGACAGGTGGTTTGTAAGGGATGTTATAAATATAAAGAGTGAAGTGTATGTGCAGCAACATAAATTACTGATATGTGACATGCTGCTTAAGGAGTGGATAGTGAAGCAGAGGATCTATGCACCTAGGAGGGAAATATGGAAGTCAAAAAACTAAGCAGTACAGGATGCCTTCTATAGTGAGATGAGTAGGTGGTGGCTGAATAGGGAGCAGTTGATGTAAGTCTTAATGAACAGTACAAAGCCCTCAGGAATAGTCTCCTGGGCATTCAGAGTGTGAATGAACAAGGCCCCCTCCCCAAGACAGTGGGATGAGGGTGTAGAAGCTCCTGTTAAGGAGAAAAGAAGGCTTTTATGGGAATGAGCAAGGAGTGGTAACAAAGAGGACTACTTGGCTGCCATGCATAGGGCAAGAAAAGAGGTATACAGGGCAAAATCTGAGTTGTTGAGACTTTTACTGGATAACCTAAATAACAATGAATGGAAGGATATGATATTTAAGGTGGCCAATCAAATGAAAACAGGGATATCATGGATGAGCAATGTGTGAAGAATGATGAAGGAAAGGTAGTGGTGAAAAGTGTGGATTCTAAAGATGCCTGGAGAAAGCATTACAACTGGTTGCTGAATGAGAAGTCTGACTGGAACAGGGAAGGTTTGGAGTAAGCGGGATCCAGTGTCTGGCCCTTGGCCTTTGATTGATGCTGCTACTGTGAGCAGGGCAATAGGCAGGATGCAGTAGGGGAAGGCAGCAGGTGTGTCTGGGTTGACTGCCAAAATGCTGAGGGCCTCAGGAGATATAGGAGCGAGATTAGTTACTAATCTGATGAATAAGATTATATGAGGCGTGTAGTGGCACAGGGGCTTACACACCAAAATGGCCGTTTATGAGGTAAGTATGGCATCGCATTCAGCAAGTCTTCCCCTATCACGTGGTACAACGTGTGAAAGGAAACTCGACCATCCAGCAGGGCTACAAAGGAATGAGCATGCTGTATCATGTGGTGTGAAACTTTTCTATCAACTCCAGATCTCAGTCCACACATGGGCTTATGATGTGCTACAGGAGAGAGACGGTTGGGTGGATTGTGTGTATTTAGATTTGGAGAAGGCCTTTGACAAGGTACCCCATAAGAGATTAATGTGCAAATTAGAGCATATAGGAGGACTGAAGGGTAACCTCCTGGAATGGATGAGAGACTTTTTAAGAGACAGACAAATGAGGAGAGTAATAAAGGACAGGACATCTGGATGGAAAGAAGTAATAAGTGGTGTCCCACAGGGTTCAGTGTTGGCACCAGTAATGTTCCTGATTTATGTAAATTGTAGGAACTAGGCAAACCACACTCACCGGCCTCACAAAGTGAACTGCCAAGGTTCCCGGTTGCATACCACAAGAACCTTCCGATGACGTCATCACTCGTGACTTAGCAGATGTGTGCATGCGCACACACACTAACACTCTCGTCCTCTCTTCTTAATTTGACAGAAGATTCCATGGATGAAGCTGGATGGTCTATTTGCATCTGATACACACTGTATCCAATACACAGACTTTTGTGTGAGTACCATCAACACCCGATACGCACTATGTATCCAATACATACACTTTTGTTTAATTACTATCAAGACCCAGTCTGTGGCCACATACAGATATGTGATGTCTCTCGAAGTATCATAAATTTTCTAGTCTCGGCTGACTGCTGCACGCAGCCGCTCGGTCGAGGCACCTTTCTTGGTGAGACAATCAGCCAGTTGTTGTGATGCATCCACCCAGGATACCTCATCAATCTCCCCCCGCTCCAACATGTCCCGCAACACAGCAATATCAATGCGCAATCTCCTGTCTTCTACGCTCCTACAGGAGTAAAGGGCGTCCACCAGACTCTTGTTGTCGACGAAACACTTTATTTTGATCTTTCCACATCCAGAAACTTCACGCAATATACTGGAGAGATATACAGCAGTTTCAGCACATTCAAGCAGCGCCAACGCCTCAGCAGATAAGGCAGATTTGACGACCCTCCTGATCTTCCTTGTCTGCCAGAATATAGGACATCTTGCCTCACTAGCATCTCGTAGGAAGATCACAAAACTTCCCTGAGATCCATTGCCTACAAGGTTGGCAAATGAGGCATTTGAAAAGCACTCTATATGACAGTCCTCGATCGGCCCCATTCTTGGAATGTATAGCTTCATGTTGTCAGTCTTCACCCTTGAGATCACCTTATTGAGTCTAAGCAAATCCGCTACGGTAGCTCGGTTCCTAGTCACACTCAACTCACACACATCAAAGGCAATATCTGGCCAAGTGTATGTGGCAATCCAATTGAGTTGCCCAATTAATGCTCAGTACTCCATTTTCTCAGACTCTGACAGGTCCCCTGATTTTACTGCTGCACGATGTTTACTCAGCGTGACTGGTTTCAAAGATGAAGCATACTGGAATTGGTCGAGCATTATGCTGCCATTGATGTTGGAGATGACACTGAGACCAACGTATCTGAAAGCTTTTGATTCTGAACTGCCGATGAGGAATATTTGACTCAAACGATTTATCACTTGCTGTTCGAACTCATGTGTACCAGCCCAAAGGAAGTCGTCGACGTAGATGCATACAATGCCTTCGACTTTGCCACCATTGCTCCAAGAGAACAGCGCTGAATCCAGTGATGACACTTTAGCTCCGAGACTCAACAACTGATCTTTTATGCGCAGATACCAATGCCTAGCAGCATCACAAAGGCCGTAAACAGTTTTCTTTAGTCTCCATAACTTACCATTTGCATATTCAGGTGGAGGACATAAATCAACCACTCTCTCAATGTCGTTACCTTGCAAGTAGGCAGATTTCGCGTCCATAGTATGGCAATCCCACTGGTTGGTGGAGGCCAAAGAAAGTGCCAAACGCACTGCTTCCTTTGAACAAGTAGGCGAGTCTTTTCGGAGATCCACTGTGTCTTCCTCAAATCCTCTGGTGACTAAGCGGCCCTTAACAAAAGTCTTTCCATTTTTCAGTTTTTCTGTCACAACCCATCGAACCGTTATGGCACCTTGCCCAACATCATCTACTTCCTCATACACATCATTATTCTGCCAATTTGTAATTTCATTTTCCTTAGCGCAAAATACGCCTTCAGAGTTGAAACGAACAAGCATTTCTGCGTCATCATCAACCACTTCCCATTCGCTAAAATCCTTCTCCAAATCTATCCATCAATGCTGCCGTCAGAGTCCCTCTTCAAATTACAGCAGTGTTTGTACTTTCCAGTGGCTTTACCTGCCCAACTTATAATCCTTCCAGACACCAACTCTCCACTTTCTGAATGTATTCCCTTTATACGTTGACCAACAGAAACTTTGGGAAGCTGATTAATTGGAACAGAAACTGTGGGAGGATCATCAATTGGGACCACATCATCTTCCAACTCGTCATCTGGTGGATAGTCATTCGACACTTGCGCAGACTCGTCATCAGGCTTCTCCTGGACAACATTGTTCTTCTCATCACTGCTGACACCACTTTCAACTGCAGTATCTTGCTCCGGCACTCGCGCTAGACGACATACATGCACTCGCACGTATACACCGCCGTGTCTCACCAGAATTTGTTTCCCATCTCTGCCTATTACAATTCCGGGACCGTGCCACTCATGACTGTCATTTCTTTTGTAGAAGACTTCATCTCCATTTCGGATGTCGTAGTCACTCGAACGTAGGTTGTGTCGCAGAGCCCTAGCCAAGCGTTCATCTGATTCGGTCTTTATAAACTCTTGTCTAGCTAAATGAAGAGCGTTCAAGTTGTCTCTCACAATTTTCGATGGTGATGAAGGTTCCAAGGCTGGAGGAACATTTGCGTACACATTAGGCAGACCAGGGTTTTGACCAAAAACAAGTTGGTTAGGAGAAAAGCCTGCGTAGTTGGTGAGAGCATTTCTTGCTGATACTGCCCATACCAAGGCCACATCCAATTCACACTGGCTATCAGCCATTACCTTCCTAACAATGTCACCAATAACTGGATTTTGACGCTCACAGACTCCGTTGCTCCATGGACTCTCTGCAGACGTTGTCATGATCTTGATATTGAAGGCCTCTCCCAATGCTCGCATTTCCGAATTGTTGAATTCACAGCCATTGTCTGTAAGAATTTTCTAGGTGCGCCAAACACAACAATCCAGCTCCAAAATATTCCTTTGATAATGGTGGGTGCACACTTATCCGCGATTACTATCGCATTACAATACCTGGTCGCCAAATCAACAAGGACTAAGAAATAATGCCTTCCCCAAGCTTTTAATTCCATGGCTATGGCTTCGCTAAACTTAGACGCCATGGGCAAACTGACTACGGGTCGGGGCTTGGCTTTCTTAAATCTGCAACAGACTGTACAAGCATCAGATATAGCCTTGATAGCCCATTCCAGTTCTGAACTTTTAATTCCAGCATCTGTGATCAGTTTAATTAGTTTTGCCGATGTTGGGTGTCCAAATTGCCTATGAAGCTTCAAAGTGTCTTATCACCCCCACGAGATGCCAACAAGATTGTTTCACAAAATTCATGATCTAGTCATAAGGAAATTGGAAGTAAGTAATGGCCTGAAGATGAGGACTTTAAATCAATGATAGTTCCACAAATTTTGACCTGGTCAGTTCCAAGGTTAATCAACATTTTTGCTTTTTTCATGGAACGTCTACTCAACAGCAAGGGAATACTGCAGTCCACAACATCAGTCACGATGGTAGCACGCATGTTTCCAATGTAGCAGGGCAGAGTAACACGTTTGAGGGAAGAAACTGTGACACCATCAGCAAAAGTAAACGTTGAGGATGACGCTTCTTCTCTTACAGCATCACGTTCGTAATCAGTGAGCTCACTTAGATAGCAATTGATCCATTCAACTTCACATACAGTTGTAGAACACCCTGTGTCTAGAAGAGCACATCCCTAAGATCCTTCTACTAGAGTCTGTGACTTGCCTCTACCAGCGGCATCATCCGCATAGCCCACAAATAACGACAGATGCACTGTTTCAGAATTCTCTTCTCGACTGCCGTTGTTTTCGTATGCATTCGGACAGACACGTGCCCAATGAAATCTAGAATCACATACGAAACACCTCGATACCTTTCCGTCAGGCCCAAGTGGGTTCTGCCTCCTGCCGGTGGATGAGCATTGGGGAATTCTAGCAGATACGGTTGAATATCGGCCACTACCCCAACGTCGATCATGTATTGCACCACCCCGCAACAATCTCCGTCCTTGTCGAGTACCTCTAGCATAAAGCGTTTCCTCACCCTCAACTTCGTCACTCCAAAATACTGGTTCGTCTTTCACCTCCCAGGCAGACACCGATGCCTCATTCTGCCTGCCAATTTCACCAGCAAAAATACGATTCAGGGCAGACTTCATATTTTCGTATGTCACCTCAATTATTGCGGACATCACTAGTTGTTGCTCACTGTCTGAAAGTTTGCATGTAGCTAAGAGCATAAAAGCCATCACAGAATTTGGCAGTTCCATGTCCTGCTTTGTAAATTTGAAGTAAACATGCTCAAATTCTGTCACGAACTCCCGAATGTTCATATCACTGGCTCATCTGAAGTTGTACAGCTCATAAAAAGATGCAAACTGTCGACGTCCTTTGTCCAAGAGAAATAAACCGTCTAATTTTTTCAGCAGGGTCTGAACACCATCCTTCTGCTTCAGAACATCTGTATGAATCTGTGAAGATGCCATCCTCGCTCTTCCAGACAATGACAGGTGAATAGCTAAGGCTTGTTTTTCTTTTGCTAGGTCCGTTAGTTCGCACCAAATGCCAATGTCTTTTTTCCAGCTCTCATATGCAGAATCATTTTCCAGTTTTGGAGGCCACTTGGTCGAACACGATGCCATTCTTCCAACTACGCTCTGCTACCAGTGTAGGAACTAGGCAAACCACACTCACCGGCCTCACAACGTGAACTGACAAGGTTCCCCGTTGCATACCACAGGAACCTTCCAATGACGTCATCACTCGTGACTTAGCAGGTGTGTGCGTGCGCACACACACTAACATAAATGATACGGTAGATGGAGTGAACAGTTATGCAAGTCTGTCTGCTGATGATGCAAAGTTCTTGAGGAAAGTAGAGGTTGAAGGGGACTGCAAAATACTGCAGGATGATCTGGATAGGATACATGATTGGAGCCAGATGTGGGAAAAAATGTAAAATATTGGAAATGGGTAAAAGCACCAAGAGACCATCACTGAATTATATGATGGGTAATGAACCAATCACAAAAGCGAGAGAAGAGAAAGATTTAGGAGTTCTAGTCCAGGATAGTTTGTCACCTGAAAAACACATTAACAAGATAGTTAGAGACATATAAACTCTTGACCAATATAAGAGTGGCATTTCATTACATGAATGAAGAGATGATGAAAAAATTTATAGTGGCCATGATGTGCCCCAGGTTAGAATACGCAGCAGTAGCGTGGTCCCCACACAAAAAGAAAGATATAAACAAGATTGAGAGAATACAAAGAACAGCAACCAAGATGGTCCCCAGACTGGCAGATCTGTCATACAGTGAGAGGCTAGAAAGGCTGGATTTGCCTTCCTTAGAGGAAAGGAGAGAAAGGGGGGTGACATGATTGCAGTGTTCAGGACCATGATGGGAGTAGATAAAATTGACAGAGAAGATCTGTTTGTATGGGATAAGAGAGCAACAAGAGGACACGGACTGAAACTGAAGAAGCCACGCTGCTTGAAGGACATCAAGAAATTTAGTTTTCCGTATAGATGCACAGACCTGTGGAATAGCCTGGACAAAGAGATCACCCAGTCTAAAAACTTAAACGTCTAAGTTTAAAGCAAAATTTGACTTACAGTACTGAGAAAAAAGGACAGGACCCCACAAGCGTAGCTCATTTCCTGTATATCACAATTAGGTAAATACACGAGCCTACTGGCCAATGAGAGCCCGTCCTGCAGCCGCCATTATTTTGATCCCACTGCTCAACCAATCCTATGCGTTCTACTGTCCCTGCCACGGCAGTCACACTTTCCCACCACACATACAACACTTTCCAAGGATTACTCGCTTTATTTAGTGTTTTTGGTGGATAATACTCATCAAAATGGGTACCAGTTGTTCTGAAAGTGAAGTGGATACACCCGACCAGCCACTGAAACGACAAAGAAAGCCTGAGACATGGGCAAAGAACATTAAAAAGATAAAAAGAGACAGTGGGGGCACTGACACCGACGACGACATCCTCGACTATTAATCCCCCCCCCCCTTCCAAGCACATCTTTTTTCCTTGGACTATTGAGTACAATGATGAGTATTATAAAAATAATCATAATGTCTCGCATTCCAGGAAAGAAACATAAGTTAACAACACAATATTAATATTTACAATAATTATTATTTACAATTAGAATTCAACAAATAGCCATAGTCATCATTACACTCTAACAGCTTTCTTATTTCTATGTAAACTGTTCTTTTGATTAGGTTATTATACAGTATGCGCGGAAAGTATTGATGCTAAAGGGCCGACGTCATTTTTTTTCACGTTAAGTGAAGTAGGGTCAATACTACCCTCCCCTGTGATGCGAAATGAGCTGACGCTTTTTCAACGGGAGCTGGCAACCCTGCTTGATACGTTTGGCACCACAGAAGCAGGCTCAGTAATGTTTGGGCAGCCACAGGAGGAGGATTGTCTCTGTGTGTGATGCACCACGAGGACATGTTTTGACTCAAATAACACAGTTATTTGGTTACCTACCACATTCTCATCATGCCTAAAGTAACCACAAGCAAGGACAAACGTGTGGAAGTGATTACTTTATACAAAGCTGGCCACAAACTCCCATTTATTGCAAATCAAACAGGTGTTAGACTGAGGACAGTGCAGAGACTGGTGAAGCGGTTCAAGGACAGTGGGGAGGCCATTCCTCCCACTCCACTTCCCAAGCCTGGGAGACCTCGTAAGACAACCTTCAGGACCCGTCAGCTGATCTCAAGGCAAGTTAGCAAGGATCCAAGGCTAACAGCACGGGATTTAAAAGAAAAGAACCCACAGTTGCTGGCAGATGTGTCTGTCAGAAGTGTGCAGCAACTGTTGCATGACGATCTGGGCTACAGGAGTTTTTGTGCTTGTAAAGAACCACTGCTAACTGCACTTCAGAAGAAAAAGAGAGTAAATTTTTGTAAGAAATATCTTGCCTGGAGTGAGGAGCAATGGAAAACTGTGCTTTGGAGTGATGAGTCAACATTTACTGTCACTGGTACCCCTTCATCACGAGTGTACCGCAAACCAGGCAGTGACCCCCTGGATCCTAAGTACACTTCCAAGTTTGTTAAATACCCACCCTCACTCATGGCTTGGGGCTGCTTTACATATTATGGTGTTGGTGAGTTGGTAAGTCTACCTGCAAATGAAAACGTGAACCAGAACAATTATTTGGAGCTCTTATGTGATGTTTTAAGTGACTCTTTTGATAAAACCAAGGCAAGAGTATTTATGCAAGATTCTGCCCCTGCACATGTTGCAAAGTCAGTGAAACAGTGGCTAACAGACTGTGAGGTTCCCTTTATTCGAGACTGGCCCGGAAACAGCCCAGATATCAATCCCATTGAGAATTTATGGGCGCACATGAAGCGGCAGCTGCGTAGTATGGACACATCTTCTTTGCCTAAACTTGAGGCTGCAGTCAAGCAGCTATGGAGCAGTTTTAGTCCGTATGTTCTGCAAAACTACGCCATCAGTCTCCCCAGACGCCTTAAGAAGATAATAAAGGTGAAGGGGAATGCCAGTAAATACTAAATTCAATGGTGAGTGTTAATTTATTTGTTTATCCTTGCTAACCACAAGAATGTTTTCTTTTTTTAAGATGGCGTCAACACTTTCTGCGCATACTGTACACCTACATGCGTGTTGAAAATGCAAAAATAAATGGGAGGGAAGTTTTTGTGTTTTTATATATAATTTTGTGTTGTTATTTTCACGGAAATAAAAATATATATACAGTATACCATTAAAAAGGAATTCTAAAGAGCTTTATTTTCATATATTAGTCATCAGGTTTATCTTAAAAATAATTCAGCGACCAATGAGCAACTTTAACCTTTAATTAATTACTCAAAACTAATTGCATGGCACGTAAGCCCGTGCCACTACACGCCTCATATATGAGTTTGTTGTTCCACTTGACTGAGTCATGAGGGTGACTGTAAATATGTACAAGGGGAGGGGCAATGCCTGGAAATAAGAAATTAGAGAGACATAAAACTATTGGGCCAGATAATGAAGATAATGAAGAGAGTTCTAGATGGTATGATTTGAGAAAGAGTGAATAATGATGAGATGCAATTTGCATTTATGCCAGGCAAAGAGACCACTGATTGTTTGACAGCTTCTGAAAAATTATATAGGAAAGAAAAGGGATCTGAGCTTTGTTTTTGTTGATTTGGAGAAGGCCTCTGACAAAGTCCTATGGAAGGTGGTGAAGTGGGCAATAAGAAAGCTTGGGATCAAGGAGTGGCTGGTTAGAGTGATTATGGCTATGTATGTGGGTGACTGCATCCAGGTGAGAATGAATGGGGAGCTGTGTTATGTGTTTTCCATGAATGTTGGTGTTGTATACCTATGATTTGGTAATGACTGCAGAGAACGAAAGAGAGGTGGAAGAAAGATTTATGAATTGAAGAGCTGGTATGGGGCACAAGGGCTTGAGAGTAAATGCAGATAAAACAAAAGTGATGGTATCTAGGACTGGTGGTGGTACTGTCAATGAAGAGGGAGAGTAGCCATGTGCAGTTTGCCACAAGGGCATGGAAAGTAATTCCATCTTGTGCAGTTTTTGTGATAAGTAGATGCATAAGAGATTTAGTGGTATTAGAGCTGATCAAGCATGCATGTGTTGGGGAGAGCATTTGAAGATTGTCAAACGTGAAAGGATTGAACTTACTGGTGAGTCCCTTGAGTGTGAGGAGGAGTTTCGTCCCTTGGGAGACATGTTATATGCTGGATGTGGGGCTAGAGTGAGGAGTGGTTAGAAGTTCAGGAAGCTGTTGCCTCTCCCTACATTGAGAGGGCTCTCCCTCCATGCCAAGGGATCTTTGTATGCAGCAATGTTATGTGTGTAATGCAGTATGGTAGTGAGACCTGGGCAGTAAAAGACGAGGATATTTGTAGGCCCAAATGTACAGAAATGACGGACTGGGTGGAAGTGCACTGTGTCCTTCAATGCAAGACTTGGGGGGGCTAGGCTTATGATGGAAGAGTTGAGAGGAAGGATGGGACTGGAGTGTATTGGCACTGTGATCAGGAGGAGTAGATTGAGATGGTTTGGGCACATGGAGAGGATGGGGAATGACAACTGGGTGCAGAAAGTGAGAAGTGTGAACACTGGGGTAGGGTTGTGAGAGCAGACCCAAGAAAACTTGGGTCAAGGCAACAGAGTGTGACCTTAGGGATAATGGATTGAAGAGGGAGGCTGCCAAAGATCAAGCAGCATGGAGAGCTGCCATTAGGTGACCAAGGCCAACGCATGCTAGCATGTTGACGCTTTCATATACAAAACGAAACTCATCCTAACTCACCACATCATTAGGTGAGAAGAAAAGTCACAATGGTGATGATCACATCGGCAATGGTGATAGTGGTGTGTGGCATGTGCATGTCAAATCAATCAGTGCTGGAGACCAGTTAAAAGCAGATTTATATTCTAGTATGATGTATTACTTACCATGGCAGCATTCTGTTCCTTTAGCTGGAGTGTGAGCTGCTGGAGGTCAGTGACTGTGGCAACCAGTCTTTGATTCTCTGCTTCCAACTCTGTCTGGCCTCCTCCTGCCCCTCCCTGCTCTGGTTCACTTGTAACTACTGCTGTTGCTGCCATCTGGGCCTGAGTGGCCTCTAGGGCAGCTGACAGTTCATCCTTCTGCTGGGTCAGTGTTGCTATCTATGGGAAATATCAATTTTAAAGGGAAATAGTTACTATACGAGACATAATGAAAAATTGCCTTGTCAATTAAACACAAATGAAACTCCTACTGAGCCTCTAATATCCTCTCATACATTTTAAATCTGTCTATCACCAGATGCCTTCATCACGTAAGGGGTGCCCACAAATGAATCATCTTCTCACCCAGTCCTTTAAATCACATCCCTCAATCCCATCTTCAGTCTCTCCCTCTCTCACATACACTCTCCCAGTCAGTCTCTCATTCTCCATCCTCTCTACTTGCAAATACAGCTCCAAATATCTAGCAATCTATTTCACATGACAGCACCAGTATATGGTTTACTGCAAGTTTTTTATTCCTATGCACCCTACAACTCCAGAAAATCTCCTTTCATCACTCACCGGAAATTCTGATATCTGCCTTATCTTCTCTATCATTTTTCTACTATATACCATTCTTACAACACTCAGCAGGTTTATTCCACAACTAGATCTGCAATCACTTCCATGACCTTTACCTTTGTACAAAGGTAAAAGCCTTTTTTTTTTTTTTTATATATATACTTCCCATTTTCCCATAAATAATGTAATTCAGTAACTTTCATCATCATCACCATCATTAGGAATATGCTCCATTACATTTTACCATTTCTGAATACAGTATACCTTATTAAAATCTATGGACTTCAAATTCTTCAACCTCTTCAAAGTATTCTCCACTTCTATCAGCCATATTAATCTTGAACTTTGGAGATTATTTGTTCACTGACCTAAATATTCACAGGGTTTAACTGACTTAAAATTAAATAACTGAGAATCTGCACCAATATAAAAAAAACACAACAGATGAAAAAGGGAAGAGGAAGGAAATGAAGCAAGCACATTGGAATGCACAATAATATCCATATGAAAGTTTTAATTTTGGGTAAAACAGTTACATTTCATAAACAGAGAGAGTCAGTTCTTACATCTGTCAACCCAACAAAATCTTCCACAGGTGGATCCTTTAATTTTTAACAATATCCAGCTCAATCCTGCATCATCGTTACACATACAGTAAACCTTGCATAAGCCGAACTTTTAGAAGCCGGAATCTTCAGTTAGCCGAACTCAGGCCGAGACCACGTATGAAAGTGGCCGAAATGCGAAAATAGGGGGAGAAATGGCGCCAAGCGGACTCGTGGCGCCAGTCTGCTGCTTGCTTTTGGAGACGGTAGTTGCGCCATTCTTACTGTCATTTAGTGCTGAACAGTGCTCTCCTTTTGCCTTCTGCCTTGCCATGGAAGGTTCATAGCTTAAAAGAAGTGATACTGGCACCTCTAGTAGTAAAGGAATGAAACTAAAAAAAAAAAAAAATGTGTGCGTGTGACTGTAGTGACCATGATTAAAGTTCAGTACTATTATTACTGAAAGTGTTACATTGCAGTCTATTACAGTGATTACATTTAAGTTTAGTTCTTAATACAGAGTGAAATAAATACTGGGTACTGTTTAGAATTTACGTTAAAGTATGAACTAAACCACCTCCACCAACTCCGTCTCTAAAACAAAACAAACTGCTGAACTTCGAAGAATCTACTGCTTCTAACGAAAGGTGTTACATTGCAGTCTATTACAGTGATTACATTTAAGTTTAGTTCTTAATACAGAGTGAAATAAATACTGGGTA
The DNA here is from genome assembly GCA_018397915.1 of Birgus latro. Lineage (NCBI taxonomy): Eukaryota > Metazoa > Arthropoda > Malacostraca > Decapoda > Coenobitidae > Birgus > Birgus latro. The sequence goes on along the minus strand of JAGKTI010006242.1, from coordinate 20,081 downwards.
CTGTTTAGAATTTATGTTACAGTATGAACTCAACCACCTCCACCACCTCTGTCTCCAAAACAAAACAAACTGCCAAAGAATCTACTGCTTCTAACGAAAGGTGTTACACTGCAGCCTATTATAGTGATTACATTTACGTTTAGTTCTTAATATAGAGTGAAATAAATACTGGGTACTTTTTAGAATTTACGTTCAAGTGTGAGTTAAACTACCTCCACCACCTCCGTCTCCAAAACAAAATAAACTGCCGACGATCTTCTGCCTCTGACGAAAGGCAAATTATGTGCACTGAATTCTTTTTTTTGTATTTCTTTATTAATTTATACACTGTATATGCTCCTTTACTTTAGTGTTAAGAAGACAAGTAATAAGTATTGTTATTGCAATTTTGGGGGGTGAAAGTCCATCTCCAACACACGTTACTGACAGTCGGTACTGCCACTGTGAATGATTTTCTACCAATTAATCACTTCAGTACTGTGACGTCTATTTCTACTTTATTTACGCTTCCTCCAGCCGATTTTATGGCACTCAGTACTGGACTCACATACTGAAGGGGCTAACGAAGGCTGTACCAACCCCGTGCACTTCCACAGATCCAACCTACACTGACTAAAATTGTCTGGTGGCAGCAAGAACAAAATGAAAATACACCCAGCACTGAAGGGGTTAAATGTATATTAAATGCACTATATTGTTTTTTGTCATAACTAATTTATTTATATATGCTTCTTTAATTTAGTGTTGAAAGGACAAGTAATAGGTATCGTCTTAGCAATTTTGGGGAGTGAAAATTCGGTAATTTAGCAATTTTGGGGGGTGAAAATTCGGTAAGGGGGAAAAATCAGTAATTCGAACCAGGGTAGAGCCCCATATAGTTCGGCTTATGAAGGGTTTACTGTACCTGGGGTTTCATTTTCTCAGGATTTATCTTGGAAAGATCATATTACCTCTCATAAAATCTGCTTCCCAGAGATTAGCTGTGCTATGCCAACTCCATGATTTCTTAACTCCTGCACAGTTGTTGACTTTATACATGGATTTTATTTGTCCCTGCAGAGTACAACTCTCATGTGTGGGGAGGCTCCACACATACAGCTCTTCTCAATAGGGTGAAGTCTCATTAACTCTCCTCCTCTTACTGGCTCCCTTCAACCTCTGTCTCTTCACAACACTGTTGGATTTTTATCTCTTTTCTATTGCCACTTCAATGGTCACCGCTCCTCTGAACTGTCTGCTTGCATCCCTCCACCACTACGGCGGGCAAGTAGCACCCGTCTAGCAAAAAACTCTCATCTCTTTTCTGTCCAACTCTCTAATGTGAGAGTTAACTGTTACTCCCAGCCCTTCATGTACGCAATGGGTCAACTCTGGAACTGCCTTCCCCTGTCTGTATTTCCTACTGCCTACGATCTTCAGTTTTTCAAACAGAGCGTGTCCAGGCATCTCGAACTGAACGGATCTTGAATTTGGCTCTCTCTCTCTCTCTCTCTCTCTCT
>JAGKTI010006242.1:0-18488 GCA_018397915.1 Birgus latro | reverse complement strand
TTTTTTTTTTTTTGGGGGGGGGGATTTGTGGGCTCCTGGCCTTTTGGTCCTTGCATTAAAAAAAAAATAAATAAATAAATAAACAAATAAATATCAATCTTGCTGGTTGACGGCATCTACTTGTTACCTTAGCAACCAAACATCAATCTGGCTGGTTGACGGCATCTACTTGTTACCCTAGCAACCATACCCTACAGCCCATCCAACCACCAAAATTACACACACTTTCTCACCAGCAACTCCTATCACACAACATTTGGCAATTTTTCTGCTTCACTTTTCATCTCAAAAACTTGGTTATGCATGAAAGGATATAACAAAGTTAGGGAGGGTTCAATACGGAGTAGTGAATTATGTCTGGAGTTATCACTGTCTTCTGTGCTATTTTATACTCGAAACCTTTGGAAATTTCCATTTAATCAATAATATTATCAGTTTCAATGTAGATATTCTTCCAGGCAAAGCAGTTCTGTTAGTAAAAGATACACATACAAACACTCAAATGATCTGCACATTTATGCTCAAGTGGCTACTGTATGCAGCCAATGGTCATGATGCATAACCAATCCCCTGGCCAGCTGACAGAATATCATTACTATACACAAACAGGGACACCTTGAATCCTTTAGTGTACTGTATTTCTTTTGTAAGCAGAAAGACTGACAAATTATTGTGGGGATTTTTTTATAATTTAAGTACTAGTAAGTGTATATGATTTCTCTGCCGTGCCAAGACTGCTACCATGGTGACTGGCCAACATTTCACTATACAGCATAATCCTTTCTAGACTTTTTCTGTAACTATATGTGCTTTATATCTACTATTTCTTCCTTTCTCTGTACATCATGCAAAAATAAAAACTACAATTTCTAGGTTATCTTGGTATCTTTTTATTTCTTAAGCTGTTATTCTATGTTACATATGGTACATCATCATCATATCACGAGCACTCACCATCCACTATTTCGATGTAGTGCTACTCTCGGGTGTCTGCCCTTTCCTCTCCTCCACCCTTCTTTCCTTTCATCCTCTTCTGTCTATCTTTCCTTCATTCTTTCCTCTTCCTTCTGCCTGTGGGTGACCCTACACTGAGTGACAAGCCAAATGGTTTCCTGAACACCAGGAAACCATTTACTATGCTGGGTGGTAACCATATAACCGACTTTTGGCACCTGGTGGTTTAGTGGGTAATAATGGTGCGCCAGTCACATTGAGCCTGTGTAGGTTTATATCCAAGGGGGTTTATAGCTCACGTAATGCTATTCAAGGATGAGTGAGGCTGGCCACTCTCATCTTAAATGTCATGACCACTTGCCTAGCCCGGGCTCCTACGCTCCTCATGGGGCAAAGCAGGGCTGGATGATAAATGAATGAATGATGTATCGTGGATGTATAGTACAATGACTGTAGATGGTCTCAATAAAATTATAAGTAAACTGAAAAAGCAAATTTGCACTCCATGAGGAGTAATCACAGTTTTAAGTATTCATGAGGGTTTTTGTCAACCTAACCCTCAGACTTTAAGGTAATACTGTACCACATTCCACTTCTGATATTATTGCTGTTGAGTAACCTGGTCTGTCTCACCAAGCAGACCCATCAACCACAGGCAACAACCACCCCTGAAGGGCTATAACATGAACTGAACCACTGCCCCCTTGCAACAAACAGCACTGTGCCATGGCAGGGCATGGGGAAGTGTATGGATGTTTGAGTCATGGATGGACGCTGCATTTGCATCTCTCCACTCAGTTAACAGGGCCACCAGAGTAGGCTCTACATAGCTCCTTTATCTGGTAACATAGTTACCTCCCAGGGCTGTCAGTGTAATTACTAGAAGTGGAAAGAAGTGTAATAAAAAGTGACAGGAAAGATGGCAAGAAATAGAAAGAGAGGAGGGCAGTCAGAAAAAAAGAATAACAACGATAATGAAAGAAGCAGGCAGCACTATGTCAAGTGAGCGGATTATGGGCGCCCCCACCTACCGCTGTCCTATATTCTAAAAATCTGAATAGGGGGCAATAAGACAAAAGTTATCAAATATGCTCCCAACCTGGTCCTGGAGTGCTTGTGTCTGTGCAGCCAGCTGGGATGTGTATTGCTGGTATTGTCCTGCCACCTGTTTGTTCTCAGTTTGGGCACGAGATAAAGCTACTCGAACCTCCTCCAGCTGTCTCTGGGTCTCAGCTTCTCGTCCCTGTGCTGCCACTAGTTGTGCCTGTATCTCCTCATGGCTTCCATCTCTTAGCTATAAAAGAGGATATGTACAAGTCAGCCGAGGAACTGTCTGCTGAGATGATTTTATAGTATATGTGTAAACGGTACAGAAATCTGGATACCGACAGCAAGGATTATGGGAATGTACTCCTTGAGTATGTTCACAAGTTCTGTTATGCTGGAGACCTGATCAGTATTGGTGGTGACATTACAGTTGCTAACATGGAAAGAATTGGAACATGATGAACTTTAGGAGTTACTGACTCTTGGATGCCTAAAGGGTCCCTCCTCTGTTCAAATAAGTCTTATGTTGTAATGACATACAGCCAATGAAAAGAGGGGACAAATACATGTCAATGCAATGAACACAGGCACTAATGCTATAGCAGGAGAATGAAAATGGTCAAATGGATGCGCAAAAAGACACTAACTGCTCAGTGCAGAGTTATGAGATATGCTAAGTAAACTGTGTAGGCTACACTAATAGTGAAATATTTTGTAAAGTTTCGCTGGGTTGCACGATTGGGATATTGAGGAAAGATGACTCTGTTGAGATGTAAGAGTCAGGAAACAGATGGATGTACATGAGTACTAAAAAAAAAAAAAAAAAAAACTAGGTGATGAAGAGACTATCTTAAGACTAGAGGATATGCTAGGGAGTTAGATATCAAGTAGCTTTTAAAAATATTTATCATCATCATCATCATCATCTAATCCTGTGTTGCCCCATGAGAAGTGTAGGAGCCCAGGGATGGGCAAGTTGGTCCTAACATTTAAGATGAGACTGACCAGCTTCACACATCCCTGAGTGGCATTACGTGAGCAATAAACCCCAACCACCCCTTGGACAGAAACCTAGACAGGCTCATTCTGATTGGAGCACCTTAATTATTCACTAAACCACCTGGCACCAAATCTGGTTATGTGGTTACCACCCACCATAATAAATGGTTTCCTGGTGTACAGGAAACCACTTGGCTTGTCACTCAGTGTAGAGTCACCCATAGACAGAAGGAAGAGGAGAGAACGAAGGAAAGAAAGACAGATGAGGAACAAAGAAGAGAAGGAAGGAAAAGAGGAAAGGGAAGTCAACCGAGAGCAGCACTACACTGAGTGAGCGGGTGGTGAGCGTCCAGTAAGATAAATCACAGCTCAAACGTGGCAACACAGAAAAACCCCTGTCATGATGATGATGATGACAATTATAAATGACTTAAACAACAATAATGAGTGAGCTTAGACTTAAAAGACAATATACCACTTCCTATTCATCTAGAGGCACTACTATATTTATAAAAATTAATATGGTCATTCTCACTACAAATTAACAGACTGCTAAGTATACAGTATAATAAACACAGAAGCTTTCAAAAATTACCAGAAAACATAATTTTCCTCTTTATTTTGGCAGACTACTACATTACACAAATTTCTTACCTGTTTTATGTGAAGCTCTGCCATGGCAAGTTTGCTCTTGGTATCAGTCAACTGGTTCAGTAAAGAATCGTACTCTTTTGTTTTCATACTCAGGCGTTCTGTTAGCTCTGACACTGAAGTTTTCAAGTCCTCAGTCTGCTTACTTCAATGAAGAAAAGTAAACAAGTCAATACCTGTATAAAAACATTCTACTGTACCTAGTTAATCTTAATGTGCAATACACTTTTATTCAGAGCATCGCTCACTTTTTACAGTGGTACATAATTATTCATATTTTCTACAATGCAAATGATGACAAAGCTCAATAGTGACTCAAAATTGTTAATGACAATGAGCTTTTTTTTTACATTATATTTGGAGTAATTAAGTAAAATACCACAGTACAATAGGTGAACCAGAAAACAAACAAGTTTGTCCCTCTCAACTAAACTGGTGCTAGAACTAAAAAGAAGTAGGCTCATAAGCCACTTACAACCATGATCAAGCACTGTGAGACTGAACGGCGCATCTTAGTCCAGCCACAGAATAATGTGAATTGTAATCAAGAATGTGTGCTGTGGATTGTTCTAATGGAAGAATTACACCCACCACAGAAAAGTTGTTTATTCAAAATGTAAATCAGTCATGGCCTTGCTCAGATCCTCTTCAGGTATTAATACTTGCCACTGTTGTTGTTCTCCCCTGGCATGCCTGGACAAGCAGACCCACTGACCATAAGCATGCAGCCATCTTCCTGTGACATACAGCACCCTGCCAGGGCTGGAACAGGGTCCTTTCACATGGCAAAATGCAGGGAAAATGGAGGAGGAATTGTACCCAAGAGGAGGAGCTATGTAAATAAGATATATAAGAGTGGTAGTNTCAACCCAGACTTTGACAACAGTACAGTCCCAGGTCACAAAAGGGTTCCAATTCTGGGACATGCATTTAGCTTATTTTGAACGTAATGTGGGCCTTAATACGTTATGTCAAAGCAGATGTGTCCCTGCAACGGTATTGTCAGCCAAACATTGTATTGTATATAAAACATACTACTGAAATGAAATGCAGGAGTCTGTATATGAAACACTGATCTTTACTGAAAAGACGAATCTGAATAGTTTAATTACTCAAATATACACTGTGAGAGAATCCTTGTGATGTCCAGCCTGGCCACCCAGCATTACACTCCCCATACTCAACTCACTGTGTGTGCTGCCCAGCTTAAGAAAGTCAACTTTTTCAAGTAAGATGAGGACCTTACACTTCTTGGCTTAAAATGCATCACCTGGAGCCTTCCTAATACAGTAAATGCATGGTTTAGTTTAGGCAGCAGAAAGACCTTATCTGTTTTCTTCTTATTTATCCATCCCCACCCCAGAGGGGCTTGGGGACAGGAACTGTTTTCACTCAGTTTGTCTGTTTGTCAACAACATTATGTGAAAACTACAAGAGTGATTTTGACTAAAATTACAGGGATGATGGGCTATGACCTTCTGATTGCCCGATTAAGTTTTGGGCCAGATTGGGCCAAGGCCCAGGCTGTAGGCCCCCAAATTGTAAAATGTAAAAATAATTTTTTTGCCATAATTCCTTTCAAAGTCGTCATATCGACTTGAAACCAAAACCTCATTATATCAGGGGGGTAACCCCAAGTTAGTGGTAAGGAGGTCAATGTCAGGTGGGATGGGCCTAAAATTTCAAATGGGAATAAAATCATCAATTTTCTCCAGATTTACTCCAAACTTGATATGTGATATCTTTGACTAGATATCCTGTTGTGTTTATACAACAGCACTAAAATGACTGCAGGGGATATTTTTCTTTTTTCTTTTTGGTGGTAAACAACTGCTTCGTGGTGGTTTTGTTTCCCTGTTGTTTTAAGCCATGTTTTGCTGCCTCCCCCCCCCCCCATCTTGTGCAGTGTCTGTAAGTAGTAGTTGTTCCCTAGGCAGTCTGGCTGAACAGTCCCGTGAAGTGTCTGTGATAAGTGGATGCATAAGAGATGTAGTGGTATTAGTGGCAGAATGTGAGATACTACCGATTTCGTGTGTGTGGTGTGTCGGGGAAAGCAGATAAATGTGAAAGGACTGAACGTGCAGGTGAGTCTCTTGAGTGTGTTGATGAGTTTTGTTATTTGGGAGACATGTTACGTGCTGAAGATGGGGCTGGTGCTAATCCTATGGCTCGAGTGAGGAGTGGTTGGAAGAAGTTCAGGGAGCTGTTGACCCTCCTGACATTGCAGGGGCTCCCTCTCTGTGCTAAGGGATCTTTGTATGCAGCATGCATTAGGAGTGTAATGCTGTATGGTAGTGTGACTTGGGCAATAAAAGAAGAGGATATTCGCAGGCTCAAATGTACAGAAATGACAATGATTAGGTGGATGTGAGGTGCATCCCTGAGTGTGGGGCCAGGAGGGAGGCTACAGTTGTGGAGTGGGATGAAATTGGATTGTATTAGTGTTGTGATAACAAGGGGTAGATCGAGATGGTTTGGGCATGTGGAGAGGAAGGGGGACGATAACTGGGTGCAGAAAGTGAGAAGTGTTAATGTTAACAGTAGGGCTGCGAGAGGTAGACCAAAAAAGAACTGGAACGAGGTCAGTGAGAGTGACCTAAGGGATAAGGGACTGAATAGGGAAGCTGCCATAGATCGAGCAGCAAGGAAAGCTGCCATTAAGTGACCAAGGCCGATGCATCCAAGCACGCTGGACCCTTCAAAAATGAACGAACGAACAAAGAAGGAATCAAAGGCCAGGAGCTCACAAAATTTCTCCATGAAAAAATAAAAACAAGATAACAGAGAGCCAAATGGTGGACTCTTACTGAAAGCTACTCAACTGTACCACACTTCATTTGGGTTTCCATTTCAATGTCTTCAAGTTACTGTTGGTTAAGTTACGTATGACTGGGTTAGGCTTTGGTTAAATAAGGTTAGTTAGGAGGAAAATATGGAAGCTGGGAAACCAATCAGTAAGGGATGCCTTTTATAGTGAGATGAGGAGAGTGGTGGCTGAACAGGGAGCCGCAGACAGAGGCGTTAATGAACAGTACAGAGCCCTTAAGAACAACCTCTTGAGAGTTACCAATGAGATATGCGGTTGGACATGAGGCCCACCAAGACAAAGTAACTTGGTGGTGGGATGAGGGTGTAGAAGCCATAGTTAAGGAGAAAAGAAGGCTTTTCTGGGAATGGAAGAAGGGTGGTAACAGGGAGGAGTACTTGGCTGCCAAGCGTGGGGCTAGAAGAGAGGTATACAGGGCGAAGTCTGAGTCACAAAGACTTTTACTTGATATTCTAAATCATGGGGAAAGGAAAAATACGATTTTTAGGGTGGCAAATCAGGTGAAGAGGGATAATTGGGATATTGTAGGTGAGCAGTGTGTGAAGAATGATGAAGGAAGGGTAGTGGTGAACAGTGGGGATATTAAAGATGCATGGAGAGAGCATTACAGCCGGTTGTTGAATGAGGAGTTTGATTGGGATAGGGAAGGTTTGGAGCCAGCTGATCCAGTGTTTGGCCCTTGGCCTTTGATTGACGCTGCTACTGTGAGTGAGGCAATAGGCAGGATGCGGGTGGGGAAGGCGGCAGGTGTGTCTGGGTTGACTGCCGAAATGTTGAAGGCCTCAGGAGATACTGGGGTGAGGTTAGTCACTGACCTGATAAATAGGATTAAATATGAGTGTGTTGTCCCAGATGATTGGCTGAAGAGTGTAATTGTAAATGTGTACAAAGGGAAAGGTGATGCCCTGGAAAGGGGAAATTACAGAGGTATAAAGCTCTTAGATCAGATAATGAAAGCAATGGAGAGAGTTCTAGAAGGTATGATTAGAGAAAGAGTGAATATTGATGAGATGCAGTTTGGGTATATGCCAGGCAGGAGGACCACTGATGCCATATTCATTGTTCCACAGCTTCAGGAAAAATATATTGGAAAGAAAAGGGAATTGTATTTTGTTTTTGTCGATTTGGAAAAGGCCTCTGACAGAGTCCCTAGAGAGGTGGTGAAGTGGGCAATGAGAATGCTAGGGTTGGAAGAGTGGCTGGTTAGGGGGGTTATGGCCATGTATGTGGGTGCTCGCACACAGGTAAGAGTGAATGGAGTTTTGAGTGATGAGTTTTCCGTGAATGATGGTGTGCATTAGGGGTCAGTTTTGAGTCCCTTGTTGTTTACCATGGTACATGAAGCCCTCTCACGTGACTTCAGAGATGGACTCCCGTGGGAGATGTTGTATACTGATGATTTGGTGTTGATTGCAGAGAAAGAAAAGGAGGTGAAGGAAAGATTTAAGAAGTGAAGAGATGGTATGGGGCACAAGGGCTTAAGGGTAAATGCAGATAAAACAAAAGTGATGATATCTAGGGTTGGTGGCGGTACAATCAGAGGAGAGGGAGAGTGGCCATGTGCAGTTTGCCAAAAAGGTGTGGGAAGTAATTCCATCTTGCGCAGTGTTTGTGATAAATGGGTGCAGAAGAGATGTAGTGGTATTAGAGGTAGACTGCGAGACAATGCTGATTTTATGTGTGCGGCATGTCGGGGAGAGCAGGTGGAGATTGTTAGGCGTGAAAGGATTGAACTTGCTGGTGAGTTTCTCGAGTGTGTGGAGGAGTTTTGTTATTTTGGACACATGTTATGTGCCAGAGGTGGGGCTGGAGTTAGCTCGGTTGCTAGAGTGAGAAGTGGTTGGAAGAAGTTCAGGGAGCTGTTGCCTCTCTTGACATTGAGAGGACTCTCCTTACGTGCTAAGGGGTCTTTGTATGCAGCATGTGTTAGAAGTGTGATGCTGTTTGGTAGTGAGACCTGGGCAGTAAAGGAAGAGGATATTTGCAGCCTCAAATGTACAGAAATGACAATGGTTAAATGGATGTACAGTGCGTCCCAGCATGCAAGGCGTGGGGGGGATGGGTTTATGATGGAAGAGTTGAGAGGTAGGATGGGACTGGAGTGTATTGGTGTTGTGATGAGGAGAGGTAGGCTGTGGTGGTTTGGACATGTAGAGAGGATGGGGGATGATAATTGGGTGCACAGGGTGCGAAGTGTTAATATTGGGGGATGGGTTGGGAGGGGTAGACCAAGAAAGACATGGGACGAGGTCATTAAGTGTGACTTAAGGGTTAAGGGACTGAACAGGGAGGCTGCCAGGGATCGAGCAGCGTGGAGAGCCGCCATTAGGTGATCAAGGCCGACGCATGCAAGCATGTTGGAGCCTTCAAAAACGAAACGAAACGAAACGAAACGAGGGGTTGGGAAGGGTAGACCGAGAAAGACATGGGACGAGGTCATTAAGTGTGACCTAAGGGTTAAGGGACTGAACAGGGAGGCTGCCAAAGATCGAGCAGCATGGAGAGATGCCATTAGGTGACCAAGGCCGACGCATGCAAGCATGCTGGAGCCTTCAAAAATGAAAAGATTTGGATTGGGCTGGGCTGGGTTAAGTCAAGTTAGGTTAGGTTAGGCTAGGTTTGGTCAGGCTGTTATTTATGGTTAAGTTAGGTTATACTGTTTTGTTAGGTTAGATAGTTTAGGTTATGTAAGGCTAGGTTATGAGTATGTCAGGTTAGCCTAGTAATAGTAAATCTTGGTAGATTCTGAGATGGAATAGTTGGTGAGTGGGGTGTGCCTGCAGAGGTGGATGAGAATGATAGTGTTCTAATGGACATCTGTGCGGGGAAAGGATTGGTGATAGCCAGTACTGTCTTTAGGCACAAAATGATCCGCAGGTATACATGGCGAGTGATGAGAAAGGTGGATGGTGATCTGAATGAAAGGAAGTCAACAACTGACTATGTGTGTGTGGATGAAGGAACAAGAAGATACCCTATGTGCCAGATATGACAGCATACAAAGGTTCGGACTGTGGATTCTCTGGCCACCACTTTGTGGTGGTGAGAGTCAAGGTACAAATGTGCTAAATGAATAGAAGGAGACAAGGGCAAGAGGAAGCAGTCCATACAAAGAGAATGGAAGGGTTGCAGGAGGATGGGGGGGGGGAATATAAGAGAGAAATGAAGGAGCGACTGTGTAGATATGATCTGGAGCAGGTGAGGAAGGTGGAAGGTGTGTCCAAGGTATTCACAGAAGTAATGTGTGCAACATGTGAGGTGAAGAGAGGACAAAAGGGGGTGCAAGGAACAGCAGGGTGGAATGAGGACATGAAATAGGCTGTGGTAAGAAGATAGCATATAGTGAGTGGATGAGAAGCAGGGGCATGGAGGAAGTTTAAAGACAGAATAGGGAGTTCTATGTAGAGAAGAGGAGTAAGGTGAATAGATTAGTAAGGAGGAATAAGAAGGGAGTGGATGAGGAGTTTTGAAGGAACTTCAGCGTGCAGTGGAGGAAATGTAAGGAAATGTTCTAGGAGGTCAAGAGAGTAAGACTGGGTGATAAAAAATGTGCAGGGGAGTGAAAGCTACAAATGGCAGACTGCTGGTGGAGATGGGAGAAAAAGTGAACAGACAGAGAGAACACTTTCAGGAAATATTAAATATAGAGAATGAAATTAACAGTACTGTAGTATAAGTGCTTGGAGAATAGCTGGGAGAAAGAGGGAGATAAGAAGGGAGGAAGAGATCAATAGGATGGAAGTAGTGGAAGCATTGAAGAAAGTCAAAATAGGGAAAGCCACAGGAATTGATGGAGTGTGTGGTGAAATGCTTAAGCAAAAGGGAGGGACAGTAGCAGAATGTATATGGAAAATGTGCAAATTGGCCTGGGAGGAAGGCAGAGTCTCAGAGGATTGGAAGTATAATTATTCCCCTGTACAAATGAAAAGCGAAAAATTAAATGTGTGGTAATCATAGGGGTATATGTCTTCTTTGTGTAATAGGAAAAGTAAAATGGTAGGGTATATGGTAAGATATTTACTGACAGAGTTAAGGAAATAACTGAGGAATTAGCTGGAGATGAATGGGGAGTTTCAGGATAGGATGAGGTTGTGTAGATCAGATATTCATCCTACGGTATTTATAGAAAAGTTTCTAGAGAAGGAAAAGAAGTTGCATGCTGCCTTCATGGGTCTGAAGAAGGCATATGACAGAGCAGAGAGACAAGGAGTGTGGAAAATATTAATAATATATGGAGTAAATGAGAAGATGGTGAATGATGCGAAGAGCATATATAAGGGATATATACAGGAATTAGTCAAACTCATATTGTCCCATATCTTAAACCATTTTTATCACACATCTCCTTAAATTTATGAATTGTTTTGAAACACACAATTTCATTCGGCAGTGCATTCCACTGATCAATTGCCCTATTTGGGAAACTAAATTTCCTTACGTCTTTATCACCTCTCTTTTTATACAGATTTTTGCAGTGTCCTCTTGCTGATACTTCCCCATAGGTTATATATTCATTTCTGTCTATTTTCTTTTTCCCTGACACATTTATATAGCATAATCAAGACTCCTCTTTTTCTTCTCTCCTGTAGTGCAGGCAGATACAATTTTTCTTTCTTCATAGCTGAGATCCCTTAAGCTTGGTACCCATCTTGTAGCAGCCCTTTGAACTTTTTCAATCTTATCTATGTGTTTCTTGAGATGAGGATTCCAGACTACTGATGCATACTCCAGGGTTAGTCTGATGAAAGATGTTAATATCTTTCTCAGCATGTCTTTGTTGATGTATGTAAATGCTATTCTCATATTTCCAAGCAGTGTATACATGTTCCGTACCTTTTCATTTATGTGGTCTACCGGTGTTAGTCTGTTATTGACAAACACACCTAGGTCCTTCTCTCTTTCTGATGTGTGTAGAGTTTTACTCCCTAATTTATAATCCCAATCTGGTCTTTTCCCACGTTTGCCAAACTTGATTACATGACACTTGCCCACACTGAATTCCATTTGCCATGTATTACTCCATTCATGAAGTTTATTTAAATCATCTTGTAGCTCATTACAAAAGTCTATGTTAGTAATTCTCCTTTGTATTTTTGCATCATCGGCAAACATATTTAGATAGCTTTCATTTCCAATATTATTACATATGTCATTTATATACACTAAAAACATAACAGGTGCCAGCACTGAGCCCTGTGGAACTCCACTAGTCACTTCCCTCCATGATGAGTAATTTCCCCTTAGTACTGTTCTCATTTCCCTTTTTCTGAGAAAATCTTGCATCCAACAGTACAGTTTGCCTCAGATTCCTCCTTGATGGTACAGTCTCCATAAAAGTCTTTAGTGCGGTACTCTATCAAATGCTTTCTTGAAATCTAGATAGATACTGTCTACCCATCCTTCTCTTTTCTGTAGTGTTTCTGCAACTCTGTCATTGCAGCTTAATAAATTAGTGACACATGATTTTCCCTTTCTGAAACCAAATTGCCTTTCTGTTATCATATTGTGTTCTAGATGGTTTACCCAAACTTTTCTTATTAGCTTTTCCAGTATCTTACTTACAACAATGGTTAGTGATACTGGTTGGTAGTTGAGTGGATACTGTTTATTCCCTTTCTTGAATAAGGGGACAATGTTTGCTTTCTTCCAAATATCTGGTAGTTTACCTTGACCCAAGGAATCCTTGAATATTAACAATAATGGTCTACTTAACTCCTTTGCACATTCATGTAGCACCCAACATGAAATTTCGTCTGGACCATTTGCTTTTCTTTTGTCTAATTTACTTAACTCTTCTTGTATTTCTTTTTCTGATATATGTATATCTGGTAATATGTCTAGGCATGCGTGTTCCATATCATCCCTCTCAAAATTATTTTATTCTGTAAAAATTGATTGGAAATTCTTATTTAGTACTTCACAAATATCTTTTTCTTGTGTATATAAGATCCCTTCACCGTAATGGAATGTACAGTATTTTATCTTTTACTTTGGTTTTGCTTCGCATGTAGCAGTAAAATAGCTTCGGTTGATCACTACTTTTTTTTATGATGCCCTCCTCAAACTGTTTTTGGGCTTCTCTCCTTATTCTCGTGTATTCATTTCTTGCTTGTTTATAGTTGTTATATGCCCTCTCACTATTGTGTCTTCTGTATCTATTCCACAACAAAACTCTTTTTCTTTTGATTTTTTATATTCTTTACTAAACTATCTATCTATTGCCAGATGCCTCAATCCCGCACAGGGTGGCCACAAACAAATCGCCTCCATGTCGCTCTGTCCCCCGCCATTTCACAACCCCGCTCTCAACTCACACCCCCCTCTCTCATATACCTCTCCACTCCATCCCTAAATCTCATCCTAGGCCTCCCCTCCCGCTCGCCCCCTCCACTTCACTCACATACACTCTCCTCGTCAGTCTTTCACTTTCCATCCTCTCCACATGCCCAAACCACCTCAACGTGTTTCTCCTAACGCTTCCTATCACGTCCACAACCACACCACAATGCTCCTTCACTTCCTCATTTGTTAGTCTGTCTCTCCATGTGATTCCACAGGCTCCTCTCAAATGACTCATTTCCACTGCTCTCACTCTTGACTTCTCTCCTTCCAACAGGGTCCAAGTTTCATTTCCATATGTTAGAGTTGGTATCACAATACAGTAAGGCCTCACTATAACGGACTAATTGGGGCTCAGGCCAGTCCGAAATATGCGATTTTCCGATAAAAGCGACATCCGGACTTACCCCTGCTAATCCGGACTTTTTCCGAAATATCAGACATTAGTCCACTGCAGTACTGTACTGTGTTTTACCTTCACTACATTAATCAAATGGTATAATAATACTGTATTGTGCACTGAAAAATATGTCTTTTACTTGTCTTATTGTGGTGAACATAGCTGAAGTTGTCAGGCAGTCCGGACTGATTCTGGCTATATCGGACTTTTTCTGATATATAGGAGCTTAGTCCGGTAGCTCCTCGAGTCCGATAAAAGCGAATTCCAGTCTACTGAAGTCCGTTATATCGAGGTTTTACTGTCATGTAACAACTTTTTGACTTCCATGCTCACCTCCCTGTTTCTTATTACTGCTTTCAACGAACCAGCAACTTTCCTTCCCTGCTGCACCCTTTCGAGCACTTCACCCTCCAGACTTCCATTCTTACTCATCACACTACCCAAGTACTTAAATGCACTCACATTCTCCATATCCTTCCCATCCAATCACACTGTACATTCACTGGCTTCACTTCTCTCAAAGACCATCACTTTGCTCTTCCCTACATTCATTTTTAGATTCCGTTTCTTACACACTCTCCCAAACTCATCTACCAAGCCTCGCAGCTCCCCTTCGTCTTCGCTCAACAACACAGTATCATCTGCAAACAACAGTACAGGGAGTTTCCAAACACTGCCCTCTCTCACTAGGGCCGCTCCAACATCCACTGCCCAACCTTGTATCTCTTTTATAACCCCATCCATGTACAGATTGAACAACTATGGAGACATGACACATCCTTGCTTCAATCCAACCTTCAAATGGATTCACTCAGTTTGCCAACCACACACACTGCAGCCCTAGCACTCTCATACACACTCTTCACTGCCTTCAACAACTTCCCATCCACTCCATATATTCTTAATACATTCCACAATCCTTGTCTATCCACCCTGTCATATGCTTTCTCCANATTTCTTACACACTCTCCCAAACTCATCTACCAAGCCTTGCAGCTCCCCTTCGTCTTCGCTCAACAACACAGTATCATCTGCAAACAACAGTACAGGGAGTTTCCAAACACTGCCCTCTCTCACCAGGGCTGCTCCAGCATCCACTGCCCGACCTTGTATCTCTTTTATAACCCCATCCATGTACAGACTGAACAACCATGGAGACATGACACATCCTTGCTTCAATCCAACCTTCAAATGGATTCACTCAGTTTGCCAACCACACACACTGCAGCCCTAGCACTCTCATACACACTCTTCACTGCCTTCAACAACTTCCCATCCACTCCATATATTCTTAATACATTCCACAATCCTTGTCTATCCACCCTGTCATATGCTTTCTCCAGATCCATGAAGGCTGCATACAACTTCTTGCCCTTCTCTAGAAACTTTTCCACTAATGATCTAAGAATGAATATCTGGTCTACACAACCTCTTCCCTTCCTAAAACCTCCCTGTTCTTCCCCAACTAATTCCTCTGTAATTTCCCTAACTCTGACAATAAGTATCCTACCATATACTTTTCCTATTACACTGAGAAGGCAAATGCCCCTATGATTACCACACACTGCTTTTTCCCCTTTTCCTTTGTACAGAGGGATAATTATACCTGACTTCTAATCCTCTGAGAGTCTACCCTCCTCCCATGCCAATCTGCACACCTTCCACATCCATTCTATTACTATCTCTCCCCCATGCTTCAGCATTTCACCACACGCTCCATCAATTCCTGGGGCTTTCCCCATTTTAACTTTCTTCATTGCTTCCACCACTTCCATCCTACTGATTTCTTCCTCTCTTCTCACAACCCTCCTTCTCCTCGTCATTCCCCAGCCACTTATAATTGCATTACTTTCATTCTCTATGCTCAACAGTTCATTAAAGTGTTCTCTCCATCTGTTTACTTTTTCTCCCTTCTCCACTAGTACAGTACATCCTTCAACTTTGCGAACTTTAACTTTGCGAATCACCAATTTTGCGAGGTAGTTCCAAGTCATTTATTTTTTAACATTTATGAACTTTGCGAGCGATCACACACTTTGCGAGGTCGAGTGGTGGGAAAATCGTCTTCCTGCACTACTTTGCCAAGCGGAGTAGTGACGTCGTGGGTCGCTGGGCGTACTGTGCCTCCTAGTTCGGTGTTCTGCCGCCCCGCCACGTTTGTTTACACCACAGTAGTCGCACCCAAGCCTTGCCCTGCCACCAGTCCCGTACACCATGCCAGTCTTCACATCAGTGTAAATATGCATTTTTTTCTTTTTTGTTTCTTACCTATGATGTTTTCATAATAATATTACTGTACAATACATCAGTCCATGTTTATTTCATTTATCATCATAAAATTAAGAGGTAAAGTCGAGAGAAAGAGTGGGAAAAAGTGCTTACCTTGGGGTGATGTCGACCAATTTACCTTTATTGCATATATTTAATCGTTTGAACTTTGCGAATTTCGATTTTGCGAGGTTTTTTGTCAACCATATTCTCGCAAAATTGGAGGAAGCACTGTAATCTACCATTTTTATCTTTCACACCCCCACTGACTTCGCTGGCACCCTGTCCAGCTCTCTTTACCTCCTTCCAGAACATTTTCTTACATTCCCTCCACTTTGCACTCAAATTCCTTCCAAATTCCTCATCCACTCTCTTCTTACTAATCTTTTCACCTCTCCCCTCCTCTCTACATATAACTCTCTCGTCCCTCTCTCAGCCTCTTCGACGCCCCTGTTCTTCATCCGCTCGTTATATACTTTCTTCTTTTGTGCCACAGCCTCTCTCACCTCTTCAGTCCACCATGCTGTTCCCTGAACCCCCTTTCGTCTTCTCTTCACCCCACACACCACCTCACATGCTGCACAGATTTCTTCTGTGAATATCTTGCACACACCTTCCACGTCCCCCATCTGCTCCAATCTATATTTACCCAATCGCTCCTCCACTTTATTAAACCATTTGTTTATTTTCATTTCTGTTTCTTTGTGTTGAGGGATGTAATTCTGGACTCCTATTTCAAAAAGTTCACAGAATTTTCTATACATAACATTTAAATCTTGTCCTCTAAGCTCTTTTTCCCAATCTGTTTCTAAGAAGTATTTCTTTAGGTCATGATAATGGCCCTTTTTGTAGTCAAGGCTCTTTTTGTACCTTTCATTACTGTTAACTATGTCATAGGCAATCCTGAAGTTGCAATTTAATATTGCATGGTCACTGTTGCCTAGTAAATGTAAGATCTAGTACTGATGGTACATCATGTCCTCTTTTTCTGGTGCTTTCTTTTACATGTTTCGTTAGGAAAAACTCCTGCACAAGGTCCAGGAGCATTTGGTCCCAACAGCTTTCCTGGCTTTTTGTTTCTAGGGTATTCCAATTTATATTTGTATTGAAATCTCCAGATAGTATCATTCTTTCTGATTTCTCCTTCATTCTATGTAGTAATGCTCTTAAACTTTGAACTGTACTCTCTGCCAGTTCTTCTTATTCGCCTTTTTCCCAAACATTTGATTTAGGTGGCATGTATGAATTTGCCACAATTAATTTCCCTTCAGATGTACTAATTTCTACTGCTATCAGTTCTAGCTGTGAGGGTATATCTAGTTCTATTTCTCTGACTTGCAGATTTTTCTTTGTTAATATTATAATTCCTCCTCCTTTTTTTTAAAGCTCCTATCTCTTCTCCATATATTGTATTTCTCTAGGTTTAGCGTGTTATTTGATATCTTTGATGTTAATTTTGTTTCAGTTAGGCAAACAATATGTGGTTCCTTCTCTTTAATATAATCATTTATCTCTAGTAATTTAGATACCATTCCATCTACATTTGTGTACATCAACTTAATCATCTTGTTTATATACTTGTCATGATCTGGGTCTACTACCTTCTTCCTTTCTATTCCCTCCTGTTTATGTACCACTTTCATACCTGCAATCCTATTACTTTGTAAAAAAATGTGTTCTCCTCTTCCTCTGATCTTCCCTCATTCTTCGTTTTTGCCTCCTCCCTCTTCTCTTTCAGTAATCCCAGTTCCTCTTGAGGAAAAGTTTGAATGTAATGGAGATGAGGTGTCTGAGGAGTATGTGTGGAGTGACGCGTATGGATTGAGTGAGAAATGATGAAGTGCGAAGAAGAACTGGAATTGTTCGGGAGATGGTTGATTGAGTTGAGCAGAGGGTGTTGTGATGGTTTGGGCATATGGAGAGAATGGAAAATGAGTGATTGGTGAAAAAGATAACTAGATCTGATGTGAGAGGTGTAAGGCTGAGAGGAAGACCACAAATACGATGGATGGACAGTGTGAAGAGAGCGTTCGATGCGAGAGGGTTGTCTGTTGAGCAAGGAAGAGTGGCTGTGCGTGACAGAAATGAATGGAGGGAAATTGTGAATGAATAAATGATGACGCAGCCCTGACGGGATATTCTCCTGCATTTTGTCTGATCAGCTGATCAGGTCAGGTGCGGGTAAGGGGATGGGTCCATTATGATGTGGCAAGGCTAAACCAGCTTTGCTGTCAGGCCCTGCTGCGGATGTCACTGACTGCACTGTGTGGCTGACCCTCGTGCGGTGTGGTGCAGTGTGGATCTGTCCCTTCTCCCCTTTGGGGCTAAGATGCAAATGAATGTGTATGAGTGGATGAGTAAATTGGTAGTGTGTTGACCTGTCGCGGCTACCTCTCTTTTCTTGCGGGAAACAGCCTAGGTAAGTAGATATAGATAGATTTTTGAGCTCCTCTTTTTCCATAAGTTTATTTGGATGAGGATGAGATGGAGGGATGGAGTGGAGAGGTATATGAGAGAGGGGGGTGTGAGTTGGGAGCGTGATAGTGAAATGGCAGGGGACAGAATGACATGGAGGCGATTTGTTTGTGGCCACCCCGTTCGGGATTGAGGCGTCTGGCAATAGATAGATAGATAGATTGTTTTCATTTTTCAGTATTTCTTCCACAGTGTTTACACTCTGGAAGGTTACTTTCAGTGGCCTTGATTTATTTCTCTCATATTTCCCTAACCTTTTGGGTTCCTCTATGTCTTTCCTACAGATTTCCTCTGATACTTCCTTCAAAATGTTCATTTCATTTGCCATCTCCTTTTGGTCTCTCGAAATCTTGTTTTTTATTTCATCCTCTTGTATACCAGTGATTACTATTGATCTGTTCATGTCTGCTGAATCTTTGACCCATTTTGGATTGTTTTGGATTATTTTCTTTACCTCCTTTTAAATGCTCTTTTCTTCAGCTCTTGTTTCCAAGTCTTTCTTTACTTTCACCATTTCAGCATACGTGG
>JAGKTI010006241.1:30094-41470 GCA_018397915.1 Birgus latro | reverse complement strand
ACTGTTTTTCCATTAGAGTATGTTAGAATTTATTTACACTTCAATTTGCCAAGTATGTTCCATAATCATCAGCAGCGAAATTTTGTGATAAGAAATTAGTAGCAAAATTATGCAGTGGTGGCAACCGGTGGCTGGTGGTGCAAAGTGTGGTGTTCAAGTAGAGCACCCATGCCCTGCACTGGGTGGGGTGAGGCCAGTCTGCTGAGAGTTCTCTAACTCCTTTACAGTTTATAAAATAACATTGCAGGAAAATAATGGTGCAGTATTGTACTCACATACCACTCTGCACAATCGCTGCTGTTCGTACCACTGATAAACAGCCTCTTCTAGTTAGATTCTTGTTCGATGGCAGTTTTAAGCAAGTTGCCTAATTTTCTTTTTGTTTTCTTGATGTCTGATAGTTTATTTGGCAGTACCAAACTCGTTCACAAGTTTTCCTGCAGGCATGCCAGCTTCTAAGTTATCCAAAATTTTCACTTTATCTATCTATCTATCTATATACCTCGGCTGCTTCCCCCAAGGAAAGGGAGGTAGCCGAGACAGGTCAACACACTACCAATTAACTCATCCACTCATACACATTCATTAGCATCTTAGCCCTAAAGGGGAGAAGGGACAGATCCTCACCGTACCACACCGCACGAGGGTCAACTACGCAGTGCAGTCAGTGACATCCGCAGCAGGGCCCGACAGCAAAGCTAGTTTACCCCTGCCACATCATAATGGATCCAGCCCCTTACCTACACCTGACCTGATCAGCTGATCAGACAAAATGCAGGAGAATATCCCCTCAGGGCTGCGTCATCATTTATTCATTCACAATTTCTCTCCATTCATTTCTATCACACACAGCCACTCTTCCTTGCTCAACAGACAACCCTCTCGCATCCAATGCTCTCTTCACACAGTCCATCCATCCTATTCGTGGTCTTCCTCTCAGCCTTACACCTCTCACATCCGATCTAGTTATCTTTTTCACCAATCGCTCATTATCCATTCTCTCCGTATGCCCAAACCATCGCAACACCCTCTGTTCAACTCGATCAGCCATCTCCCGAACAATTCCAGTTCTCCTTCGCATTTCTTCATTTCTCACTCGATCCATACGCGTCACTCCACACATACTCCTCAGACACCTCATCTCCATTACATTCAGACTTTTCCTCTCTGCTACACCCATATTCCATGTTTCAGCCCCATATAATGCAGTCGGTACCACAACACTCTCATACAGCCTTCTCTTTACATCCATTCTGAGTGAACGACATCTAAACACTTTTTTCATTCCTCCCGGCACCTTTCCAACTTCGTTCATTCTAAACTTCACTTCTGCATCTATTCTTCCATCCGCAGCAACATGTGACCCTAAATACTTAAAACACTCAACCTCCTCAAGCGGTGGCTGGATCGGTAGAGAGTTGGCCTGCAGTCCTAATGGACCCAGGTTCGAATCCCCACTGGGGCAGGGAACAGTTTAAGGATTTGAATTTCTTGAAAAGCAGACTTTACTGATCTACCAAACGACCTGCCGACATGTCGTAAAAGTGCCCCCGCTAATACCAATACACCAGTCCTGTATGAGACAGCCCTAGCATGTATTCAATACGGACGGTGGGTGTTAGCGCCGAAGTGGTGACATGTGGAGGTGTATGGATGTAGGAGGACTACTGGGCCTTGATAATGGGCTGTAAAGCCTATGCCCAGAGTTGGTCACATAAAAAAAAAAAAAAACACCATTCAAAACTATATTCATCTTCCTACCATCTATCAACCCTTTACACTTTATCACTTTACTCTTATTCTCATTTATTTTCAGTTTCCTCCTTTCACACACCCTTCCAAACTCCTCTACCAACTGTCTCAATCTCTCCTCTGAATCAGCCACCTGTGCAGTTTCATCCGCAAACAGCAGCTGCTTCAGATTCCACTCTCTACCATCATTCACCAGACTCAGTCCTCCACCTAACACTCTTGCATTCACCTCCCTTACAACACCATCCATATAAATATTAAACAACCAAGGCGACATCACACATCCTTGCCGCAGCCCCGCTCTCACGGGAAACCAATCACTCACAGTATTTCCCACTCTTACACATGCTCTGCTATTTACATAAAAACTTTTCACTCCTTTTAGTAACCTGCCATCAAGCCCATTCAATCTTAAAACATTCCACAAAGCCTCCCTATCAATTCTATCATATGCTTTCTCTAAATCCATGAATGCCCAAAACACATCCTTACCTTTTGCTAATACTTTTCACACACCTGTCTCACAGCAAACACCTGATCCACACATCCCCTCCCTCTCCTAAAGCCACACTGCTCATCACCAATCACACCCTCTGTACCCTCTCTAGCTCTCTTAATTAACACTCTACCATACACCTTACCTACCACGCTCAACAGACTTATACCTCTAAAGCTAGTACATTCATACTTATCACCCTTAGCTTTATACAATGGGACCACACAAGCACTTGCCCAGTCAATTGGCACCATACCTTGCACAAAGCACACATTCAACAGTCTTACTAACCAGTCAACGATAGTTGCTCCACCACATTTCAGGCATTCCACAGCACATCCATCCATACCTGCAGCTTACCCTGTTTTCATCTGCTTTACTGCCTCTTGCACTCCTCCATCGTGATCAAAGATTCATTCAACTCTCCCAACACATCTATTCCTTGCACCCTTCCATCTGCCACAATCTCAGCCTCCCTTTCCTCCTCTACATTCAACAATCATTCAAAGTACTCCACCCATCTCTTCCTTACTGCATCCATCTCAGTTAACATCCTTCCATCCTCTGCTTTTACTCGCCCCTCCTTCCCAGACTCTCCCTTTCGCACCCTTTTCACCTCCTTCCAAAACATTTTTTATTCTCCTGAAAATTCTCAGTCATCCGCCTACCCCACCTCTCATCTGCTGCCACTTTAGCATCACGCACAACCCTTCTCGCCCTATTCCTCTTTTCCTTATACCTCTCATATGACACCTCATCCTTCCT
This sequence comes from Birgus latro, assembly GCA_018397915.1. Classification (NCBI taxonomy): domain Eukaryota; kingdom Metazoa; phylum Arthropoda; class Malacostraca; order Decapoda; family Coenobitidae; genus Birgus; species Birgus latro. The sequence goes on along the minus strand of JAGKTI010006241.1, from coordinate 38,457 downwards.
CTGCAACCACACTTCATATGTATGTCTCTTCTCACCCACAGCCATACTTACTTCCTCGCACCACCATTCACTTTCCTTTCTTACACCACCACACACCTCTTCTGCATGCCCCACCACAGCACTCTTAAACAACTGCCATTCCTCCTCCACACTGCCACTCTCCTGATCTTTCACTGCGTACCACTGATCTCTCAATTTCTCCTGATACCCTATCATTTTCTCTCTTTTATCTAACTCACTCACATTCAAAACATCCCTGCCACACCTAACTCTCCTAGTTCTCACCCATCTCTTACCTACTCTCAACTTTCCCTCCACCTTGTAGTGGTCAGACATACCTCCACCCTCCCCTCTCAAAACTCTCACATCCAACAATCTTCCTATTACATTCCTGGAAACAACCACATAGTCCATCAATGCTCTATCAACAATCCTTCCACCCTCCTGTCTCTCCCATGTATACTTATAAATATCTTTCTTCTCAAACAAGGTATTCCCAATCACCATCTCTCACTCAACACACACACCTATCATTCGTTCCCCGTTTTCATTTCTTCCAGGCACATCATGCATACCAACTACACCTTCAACTGCCACATTTCCCACTCTAGCATTCAGATCCCCCATCATTACCACATTCACATTCGCTCCAAAGCTCTGCAAACACTCATCAACATCATTCCAGAAAGACTACTCCTCTTCTTCATCCCATTCACTACCAGGCCCATATGTATTCACAGATACCCACAACTCACGTTCAAATTTCGCTTTCACCCAGCATAATATAAATACATGCTTCCTGTTGGCACAAATAGTCTTTGTAGAAGCTCCTCTTGCATTAAGAGCCACCATAGGAAGATCTGATCATAGAAATACCAGAATAAAACTTACTGTAGGTCAATGAACCAGTTGATGTGGATGTTCACTCATGTTTGGGCAAAGGCAGCCTTGTGGCAACCTGGCGTACTCTGAGACCAAACAAATGCCGATTGCTTTATGCATGGCTGGTTAAAGTAATCTTGGAAATATTTTAAATATAGTTTTGTACTGTTTTCATTTTGTTCAGGTAACTGTTATCTGGTCCAAAAGGGTCTGAACTAGAGAGGTTATATATATTTTTAAACAATTGTATACCATATATAGATAATGTTTTTGTTATGGACTGGAGATTACCCTGATGTTTCAGACAATCCACTGATCAGGGACAACCTGGCCCCCCTGTAGTCTGGACAAGAGAGGTTCAGTTATCCTTGTACACAGTGAAGCCATGCATTGAACATCACTAATCTCCTTCATCATTTTAAGATATCTAAGTGTCCAGCAAGTGCATCTTAACCTCAAAGACCAAGAAGGCTCAATGTACCTTGTGGGGGAAAAAAAAAAAATGAAGTAAATTTAATCATTTTCCAAATTTGGAGCATCAAGCATTAAGCACATTTTGTTGTTTATTAAATGTTACGAGTGAGATGTGTAGGATGGAAATGATTAGAGTGAAAGCAAGCAAGTACTATACAGTAGCTACATATGTAACTTAGGGAGAAACACTGCCTGCATATGGATTTTCTTAACCTTTTTGTGTCGCAAATAGGTCCGTACATCGTATCTCAAAAATCAGATTTATGACGACAAAATCAAGGTTTGTAAATTTGGAAAAAAATGTAATATTGATGCATGAGGAACTAATATGCATCTGTCTACAAAATATTAGGGCTTTACCTGTATACAAGAGCTGTAATAACGATGGGAAGTAGTGATATGAGGTGTCACAAATAAATGCATTTCTGTTTATAATAGATTAACACTTCTACAAATCTAAAATCATAAGTCTGTGGTATATCTTCTCGGTTGGATTGCCCAGTACCCAGAAAATTAGTAAATATTGAAAAAAATACTGATAATATTCACCAGGTTCCTGCCACAGTTTTGACATGTGCACAAATAGGTGAGCCACGGTCATGGCCAGGAAGCCTGTACCGATAAAGCCACGATCATGGCCAGGAGACCTGTATTGATAAAGACACGATCATGTCCAGGAGACCTGCACCGATAAAGCCACAATCATGGTCAGGAGACCTGATAGGGTTAAACATTGTGGCCACTATGCAGGCATACCCCAGTAACATTGGAAATGAAAACTAATGATTCACTCTTTCAGTGATAAACAATAGGGGACATACCCCCGAAAACCAACAGGTTGTGCCTTGCTCTTCCAGCAGTCGGACCATCGCCAGTTTGAAATGTACACAGTGTGGTAATCTGAGCTTGCAGTATTCGATTCTAGATGGCATGCGCCTCTGTCTTCCGCTGCTGCAGGCATGGCCAGAGATGGCCACAGCTGCAGCAGGAACGGAGAAAGAGGATTAGGATACACTTGGAGTTCATCATCATCATCATCATCATCATCATCATCATCATCATCATCATCGTCATCCAGACGTCCTTTCCCACCCTAGGGCAGGGTGAGGAGTAGCAATGCCCAGACTGCCCAAATTTGCCCATTCCAATGGGCCATGTTTCCATTCGCTCACCATTCAAGCCCCCGGAATCCTGGCCCTATCTGATTCGCCAAAAACATTTACCACATTTTGTAGCTTCACACAAACATATCCAATAGAGGCAGTCCTGATGCCATCATGTTAAAAAGGGGTGCCCCAATCCCTGATCATGCGCTTCTCCTCACAGTATTCATCCAGCCAGCTCGATCTCTTGTCAGTCCCCCAGCCCCACCGACTTCCAAACCTCTCTTCCTCACACACTCATCCACCATATCCCTCCACCTTCTCCATGGCCTACCTCGCCTCCTCCCTCGCTCTTCCCCTTGGCCTACCTCGCCTCCTCCCTCCCCCAGATTCGCTCAGATATACCTATTTCACCACAATTGTTATCCCTTCTCTCCACATGACCTTACCGTCTCAATACACTCTTTTTGATTGTGGTGTCCACCGACTTCCTCACACCACATCTTTCACAAATCACATTATTTCATATCCTGTTCACTCTCTGTACTCCACATACATTCCTCAGCAGTCCCATCTCCACTGCTGTCACTCTTGACTTGTCATTTTCATGCCACACCATAGTCTCGCATCCATATGTTAAAGTTGGCACTAACACTCCTTCATGTAAGCCTTGTGCAGCTGCAGCACTCAAGCTTCTGTTTCATATCAAGGCATTCATAGCACCAGCTAATTTCCTTCCTTGTGTCACTCTACTTTCCACTTCTTATGCACATTTTCCTTTCTTTTCCATCACTGTACCCAGGTATTTGAATTCTCTCACCAATTCCCATCTCTCTCTCTATTCACTGTAACATCACACAGGGAGTCACCATCTTTTTCAGTATTCATCACTTTACTCTTTTCTACATTTACTCTCAAGGCACGATGCTCAAAGACATCAGCAAATCTCTGCACTAATCTACTAAGTTCTTGTCCAATATTTACAAGTACAGTAGTACTGCATCATCAGCATACAACAAATTTGAGATATTCCATCCATCACCATTCATTACCAGTGCCATCACCCTCTCCATTATTCGTGTTTTTATATCTTTCATCACCCCATCTGTATATACAGTAATCCCTCCAATATCTGATGTAATAGAGCCAAAGGCATGTCCGAATATTGGTTTTGTCCGAATATTGGGCCCTGAAGCTCCAGCACTGGTCATTCATGACCCTAACCTAACCTAACCTAAATCAGAAAACTACCTTCCTACCTCCCTACTGGACATGTATAGCACTTATTTAGGTCCCTTTTCACATAAATAATGCACACAAAGCATGAATTAATTGAATTTTAACCAAAAAATAATGATTTAGAGGTGAATGAGGCATAGGTGCTCAGAACTTGCCAGCATAGTATAAGTAAGTATCTGACATGGAAATCATCTTTTCTCACATTTTATGCACTAAATTATTGGATACAAAGCATCAAATACAGTAAATGATTTAAATTTCTACCAGAAAAATGGTTAGGTTAGGTTAGGTTAGGTTATGACCGGACATGAAATTCACTGCCTTTCACCTTTTTCATGCATGGTTTTTAAGTGCACCAGCTATGAAAAAGGTGAAAGGCAGTGAATTTCATGTCCGGTCATAACCTAACCTAACCTAACCTAACCATTTTTCTGGTAGCAATTTACATCATTTACTGTATTTGATGCTTTGTATCCAATAATTTAGTGCATAAAATGTGAGAAAAGATGATTTCCATGTCAGATACTTACTTATACTATGCTGGCAAGTTCTGANTCAGAACTTGCCAGCATAGTATAAGTAAGTATCTGACATGGAAATCATCTTTTCTCACATTTTATGCACTAAATTATTGGATACAAAGCATCAAATACAGTAAATGATTTAAATTTCTACCAGAAAAATGGTTAGGTTAGGTTAGGTTAGGTTATGACCGGACATGAAATTCACTGCCTTTCACCTTTTTCATAGCTGGTGCACTTAAAAACCATGCATGAAAAAATTAAATTGCAAGCAGGAAATTATGATAACATTTTTGGTAATTTTTTAAGACATTTACAGCATGATGAAAACAGGTTAGGCATGAAAATCTTTATAGTAAGCATAGGTTAGGTTAGGATGGGTTAGGTTAGGACCGGACATGAAATTCACTGCTTTTCACCTTTTTCATAGCTGGTGCACTTAAAAACCATGCATGAAAAAATTAAATTGCGAGCAGGAAATTATGATTAACATTTTTGGTAATTTTTTAAGACATTTACAGCATGATGAAAACAGGTTAGGCATGAAAATCTTTATGGTAAGCATAGGTTAGGTTAGGATGGGTTAGGTTAGGTTAGGTTAGGACTGGACATGAAATTCACTGCCTTTCACCTTTTTCATAGCTGGTGCACTTAAAAACCATGCATGAAAAAATTAAAATGCAAGCAGGAAATTATGATTAACATTTTTGGTAATTTTTTAAGACATTTACAGCATGATGAAAACAGATTAGGCATGAAAATCTTTATGGTAAGCATAGGTTAGGTTAGGATGGGTTAGGTTAGGTTAGGTCCTGACATGACATTCACTGCCTTTCACCTTTTTCATAGCTGGTGCACTTAAAAACCATGCATGAAACAATTAAATTGCAAGCAGGAAATTATGATTAACATTTTTGGTAATTTTTTAAGACATTTACAGCATGATGAAAACAGGTTAGGCATGAAAATCTTTATGGTAAGCATAGGTTAGGTTAGGATGGGTTAGGTTAGGTTAGGTTAGGACCGGACATGAAATTCACTGCCTTTCACCTTTTTCATAGCTGGTGCACTTGAAAACCATGCATGAAAAAATTAAATTGCAAGCAAGAAATTATGATTAACATTTTTGGTAATTTTTTAAGACATTTACAGCATGATGAAAACAGGTTAGGCATGAAAATCTTTAAGGTAAGCAGCATAGGTTAGGTTAGGTTAGGACCGGATATGAAATTCACTGCCTTTCACCATTTTCATAGCTGGTGCACTTAAAAACCATGCATGAAAAAATTAAATTGCAAGCTGGAAATTATGATTAACATTTAGGGTAATTTTTTAACACATTTACAGCATGATGAAAACAGGTTAGACATGAAAATCTTTATGGTAATCATAGGTTAGGTTATGTTAGGACCAGACATGAAATTCATTGCCTTTCACCATTTTCGTAGCTGGTGCACTTAAAATCCATGCATGAAAAATTAAATTGAAAGCAGGAAATTATGATTAACATTTAGGGTAATTTTTTAACACATTTACAGCATGATGAAAACAGGTTAGACACGAAAATCATTATGGAAATCATCTTGCACACAGTTTATGCATGAGATTAATGATATGGAAAGAACAAACCAAGGAATTTTGATGAAGTTAGGGTACTTACGAAAAAGAAGCCGCCGTCCTGATGTATAACTCGCTCTATCATCTCAGACTTTGACACGAAGAAATTGCACCACACAACCTTCGCAATTTACAATCACCAGCACTTCTCACCAACACTTTCCACAACGTTTTTTTTGCATAACTGGGATCACATCACTTCACTGCACTGTACATAACAGTAAATTCCCGTGTGATCTAGTGACGAGTCCTGGAGCCTTGTGAACTCAGCAGCAGCTTTCAGCTCCGTTCCACGTACCAACACACCAGCGGCACGTTGTTGTCGATACCAAATCAGCGTGGATCGGTCGATGTCTGCATACTTAGGACTAAACATCACCTTCCTCTCCACGTTTCGTTTGGTCTTCGAAGCAAAATCAGCCATGTACTGCTTTAGTTTGTCTCGGGACTTCTTGATATCAAACAAGGTGGAGCGAGGGAGATTGAATTCACGACAAATCCGTGATGTCAGCCACCCGGCGTTGATCTTTTCCAATACCCGTCCCTCTTCTTCTCCAGAGTCAGAACCACTTTCTTCCTCTTCTCAGGTGGTGGGGCCATCATCACACACATGATGAAGAAGGTGAAGAGCAGCATCAAGCACTGTAGGAGGTAGGGTATCACCACAAAAGCAATCACTTCGGCCGCCATTGTCGGAACTGTTCACGAGGCAGCAACTGAGTGGGAAATGGGACCGACAGACAGGCACCACGTGCGTAAACACAGCTGATCGGCGCGCGCGGGAAATTCAACCTGACGCGGTCCAAAGAATTCAATTTTTTTCCGATTTTTTTCGAATTTTTGGGCATTTTGGGGGCTGGGCAGCCCACGATATCTGAATAGTGAGGGTGTTCGAGTATTGGACATCCGAATAATAGAGGGATTACTGTACAGTATATTGAACAACCACGGGGACATCACACAACCTTGTTGCACACCCACAGCAATCGTATTCTGTTCACTTAGATGCCCATTAACCCTTACCTCCTTAACCGTGGGGTTGTCGGAGGTGCACCGTGCCCATCCCGCAGGGCAAATCCATGGTCCGACTGACTTTTTAAAAATATTTGCTAAGAATCAGTTATTAGTCCTAGAATATTATAATTACATATGCATATGGAACATACCTTCAGCTTTCTCCTGGGATGTTTTTTTTAGCACTCGTCGACTACTGTAAGACTTGTGGAGACTTCTGAAGTTGAGTAACTAAGTCTTCACTTTACACTTCCCAACATCCCATAATATGAATACCACTGCCTGATATTATCATTAGAAACACTATTCAGTGATTTCCAAGTAGTTTGAAATCCATAATAAAAAAAAAAAAAACACTGTGAAAGCAATGTAAAATACGAGCGCGTACGAGCCTCCCACTCTCGCTAATTCGCTGCTCGTATTCTGTCATTTCTTACTCATATACAAACTCACACTTTATTATTTCTAATACTTTATTACACTTATATATATCTACAGTCCTTTACCGCTTCCCAGACGATGTTTAGTAGGGGTAGAGGTCGCAGGGCCTTTTATAATGGGCGCAAAAGCGGCAGAAATGGAGGGGCATGACTGCGACGTGATTTCACTTTGAAGGACGACAATGAACTGAATGTACAATACGTATCTCGGTAGGCAAGAGTTGAAAATGTCAGCTGCTAATGTATATGCTAAGAAATAAGTTTTAAGAAATCTAGACAATATGCAATAAATTAGGTAGTTCCTGATGAATATAAATATCACTCAGGCTTCTCCCTTCCTTTCTTATATACATTTATGTTACGAGAATAGCTCATACGACATATTTCACTGGGGATAAAGCAGGGGAAATTAGCAAACAAGTGCAGATTGGATGTTGCCAAGTGATAATTATCCAATTCCAGGTGTATGGGACTATCAGTTACCTTATTTTTTTATATATATATTTTTTTGTATAAGAATAGGGCATAGGGCTCATTTCAATAAATGAAATCAGTGGAAAAATCCGAGGAAGATTTACTTAGTGCAGAGCGACTGAGCAGACGACACTAGAGGGTAATGGAGGGGAAGTAGGGAGGGAAGTCTAGAATGAGGGAAAATGGCTAAATTGTCAACAATGGATGGGAGTACTGATGACATTAGCAGCTCTGACTCTTGCTGGACATTGGCAGTGCTGATAGATGATAGAAGTCACCACCTGAAAGCTCAGGCGAATTCAAAACAACACAGAATCACACAAGTATATTTCTGCCCGGAATCGTGCTAATTCTGTTCTTCGCTCTGCTAAAAATAATTTCATCTGTGCTAAATGTTCCCAACTCTCCAACTCGAATTCTTCTAGCTCCTTTTGGCGCCTTGCCAGAAACCTTTCTAACAACTTTACGTCATCATCCTTCCCTCCTCTTTTGTACTCTGATGGCTCTGTAGATATCTCTTCTGCTGATAAAGCAGATCTCTTCACTCAGACTTTCTCCTCCAATTCTACCTTAGACAATTCCGGTGCTGTTCCTCCATC
>JAGKTI010006241.1:0-25386 GCA_018397915.1 Birgus latro | reverse complement strand
TTAACCCCTTCATTACCGCGCCCCCCACCCCCAGCCGCCCCTCTCTCCCTCCGTCAAACCGAATTCCCGGAAGTTCATGCGTGTGCGTGGGGGGTTATCATTTATCATAAGTGCGCTGTTTTTCATTTTATATTACTTTTATATTCTCAAGTACATGTTGACCACGAGATACACTGTGCATGATTTGAAATACATTTCCTATAGTAGTATACGTGTAGGGATATATATACTTTACTAAACTTTCATTGTTCCTATAAATATAGACTTTACAGACATAAAAAGGTATATACAGTACTCATATGTTGCTCCTCGTGGCGTTGATACACTGCAGGATGTACGTTGGGAAAGTCCAGGTGAAGTGTAGGTAGTGGAGGTGCCCTTTGATCTGCAAACGGATCCGACAAGAGGGTGAAGGCAGGTCCTGAGGGACTCTGCAACAATGGCGAGCCTACAGGGCTGGGATTTGAGCAATTATCTGTCTCGCTTTCATCACTCGTACTCTCGCTATCACTGTCGTTTTCTGGTATATAATCATCGTCTGACTCACTCACTGATATGTCTGATTGAGTTTCACTGTTGTCAGACTCATCAAACTCACTAGCAAGCTTTGTATCAAATTCATCATCAGCATCAGATGACGCCATGATGACGCAAAAACAGCCCAAAAAAACACACACACAGACACAGCATGCAGCTTGGGGGAAACTGAGGGGTTTCGGGTGAGAACTGGCTGCTGGTAGGTTATGTGGCCAAGGAGGTTGGTTGTCATGGTAACCACGTGCTGATATGCCTAGTGCAACTATTTTTTTCTGTTTATATCATACCATATAGGTCTATATATATGCCCAAAACATTAGAAATAATAAATCATATCCAAAATACCCAAATGATGTCAATCATGGCCTGGCATGGACTCTGATATGGCCAAGGCATGGCCATGACAAGGAGAATGACGTCAGAGTCAAGTTGCCAGTTCTTACAACCCAAGTCTCTCCAGTAACCCCCAAACCAACACTCCTACCCTTCTATACCTCCCTATGCTTATCAGGTTTACCACCGTAAGCCTTACAATTATTCGGTTCCTCGCCAGAACTTTTTCTAGGTTTACAAGCGTAAACCTTATCGATTTCGGTAATGAAGAGGTTAATATAGTAAGGGGTGGTCACAGACAAAGCACCTCCATGTAATCCTGTCCCCTGCCATTTCACTGCCCTCCCTCCAGCTCACACTCCCCTCCCTCCAGCTCACACTCCCCTCTGTCATATACCCCTACTCCATCACTCCCTCTCATCCTCGACCTCCCCATCCCTTTCCCCCCTTGCACCTCACTCCCATACACTCTCCTAACTAGTCTCTCGCTCTCCATCCTCTCCACATGGCCGAACCACCTCAGCGTATGTCTCCTATTGCTTTTTGTCACATCCACATCCACACCACAATGCTCCTTCACTTCCTCATTTTTCAGTGTATCTCTCCATGTAACCCTACATGCTCCCCTCAGATAATTCATTTCCACTGCTCTCACTCTTGACTTGTGTCCCTCCAACAAGGTCCAAGCTTCGCATCCATACGTTAGGGTTGGTATCACAATACTGTACTGTCATGCAGCAACTTTTTTACTTCCATGCTCACTTCCCTGTTCGTTATCACTGCTTTCAAAGAACCAGCAACCTTTCTTCCTTGTTGTACCCTTTCAGGCATTTCAGTCTCTGAACTTGCACCCTTACTCATCACACTACCCAAGTACTGTACTTAAATGCACTCACATTTTCCATTTCCTCCTCATCCAGCCTCACTTTACATTCAGTGGCTCCATTTCTCTTGAAGACCATAACTTTACTCTTCCTTACATTCTGTTTCTTACCCACTCACCCACTCATTCACCAAGCCTTGCAGTTCCTATTCATCTTCACTTAACAATACAGTATCATTTGCAAACAACAGTACAGGGAGTTTCCAAACACTGCCCTCTCTCATTAGGGTCACACCAACATCCACTGTCCTATCTTGTACCTCTTTTATAACCCCATCCATATACAGATTGAACAGCCATGGGGGCATGACATCGCTGTTTCCATCCAGCATTTAGATAGGAAAATTCACTTAGTTCACTATCCACACACACTGCAGCCTTAGCACCCTCATACATACCCTGCATAGCATTCGCCATCTTTCCATTTACTCCATATGTTCTGAATACTTTCCACATCCCTTGTCTATCCATCCTGTCATATGCTTTCTCCAAATCCATGATGGCCACATAGTACCATTATAATAATACAGTAATAATAATAGCTATAATAATAATTTTATTATTAATAATAATAATCTGTTAATTTATCTATTGCCAGACGCCTTAATCCCGTAAGGGGTGGCCACAAACAAATCACCTCCATGTCACCCTGTCCCCTGCCATTTAACTGCCCTGCTCCCAGCTCACACCCCCTTCTCTCATATACCTCTCCACTCCATCCCTCCATCTCATTCTTGGCCTCATCCTCCCTCCCTCTTCCCCCCCTCCACCTCACTTACCTACACTGTCTCACCCTCCCTTTTCCCCCCTCCACCTCACTCACATACACTCTCCTCGTCAGTCTCTCACGCTCCATCCTCTCAGTGTGGCCAAACCACCTTAATGTGTTCTTCCTAACGCTTCCTATCACATCCACATCCACACCACAACACTCCTTCACTTCCTCATTTGTCTGTCTGTCTCTCTATGTGACTCCACATAACTCATTTCCACTGATGTCACTCTTGATTTCTGTCCCTCCAACAGGGTCCAAGCTTCACTTCCATATATTAGAGTTGGTATCACAATACTGACATGTAGCAGCTTTTTCACTTCCCTGTTCCTTATCACTGCTTTCAAGGAACCAGCAACCTTTCTTCCCTGCTGCAGCCTTTCAAGCACTTCACCCTCTAAACATCCATCCTTACTCATCACACTACCCAGGTATTTAAATGAACTCACATTCTCCATATCCTCCCCATCCAATCTCACTGTACATTCACTGACTTCACTTCTCTTGAAGACCATCACTTTACTCTTCCCTACATTCACCTTTAGATTCCGTTTCTTACACACTCTGCCAAATTCATCTACCAAGCCTTGCAGCTCCCCTTCATCTTCACTTAACAACACAGTGTCATCTGCAAACAACAGTACAGGGAGTTTCCAAACACTGCCCTCTCTTACTAGGGCCACTCCAACATCCAATGCCCTACCTTGTATCTCTTTTTATAACCCCATCCATATTCAGATTGAACAACCAGAGAGACATGACACGTCCTTGTTTCAATTCAACCTTTGAATGGAAAAATTCACTCAGTTCACCATCCACACGCACTTCAGCCTTAGCACCCTCATACATACTCTTCACTGCCTTCAGCAACTTCCCATCTACTCCATATGTTATTAGTGCTTTCCACGGGTCTTGTCTATCGACCCTGTCATATGCTTTCTCCAAATCCTTCAAGGCTACATACAACTTCTTTCCTTTCTCAAGAAACCTTTCCACTGAAGATCTAAGAATGAATATCTGATCTACACAGCCTCTTCCCTTCCTAAAACCTCCCTGTTCTTCTGCAACTAATTCCTCTGTTATTTCCCTAACTATGTTAATAAGTATCCTACCATATACTTTTACTATTACACTAAGAAGGCAAATCCCCCATTGATTACCACACACTGCTTTTTCCCCTTTTCCTTTGAACAGGGGAATAATTATACTTGACTTCCAATCCTCTGGGACTCTACCTTCCTGCCAGGCCAATCTGCACACCTTCCACATCCATTGTATTACTATCTCTCCCCAATACTTCAGCATTTCACCACACACTCCATCAATTCTGGGGCTTTCCCCATTTTAACTTTCTTCATCGCTTCCTCAACTTCCATGCTACTGATTCTATCCTCTCTTCCCACATCCTTCCTTCTCCCAGCCATTCCCCATCCACGTATACTTGCATTACTTTCATTCTCTTTGTTCAACAATTCATTAAAGTGTTCTCTCCATCTTTTTACTTTTTCTCCCTTCTCTACTAGTAATCTACCATTTTTTATCTCTCACTCCCCAACTAACTTCTTTGACACCCTGTCTAACTCACTCTACTCTTTTCAGAACATTTTCTTACATTCCCTCCACTTTGCACTCAAATTCCTTCCAAATTCCTCATCATCTCTCTTCTTACTCTCTCTTACTAATCTTTTAATAATTGTCCATCCATCATCCAATCCTACATTGCCCCTTGAGAAGCGTAGGAGCCTGGGGCTAGGCAAGTTGGTCCTGGCATTTAAGGCAAGAGTGACCAGCCTTACTCATCCCAGAGTGGTAGTACATGACCAATAAACCCCAACCCTCCCTTGGATATAAACCTTCACCAGCTCAATCCGATTGGAGCGCCACAATTATGCACTAAACCACCGGGTGCCATAGTATGGTTATATGGGTACCACCCAGTGTAGTAAATGGTTTCCTGGTGTACAGGAAACCATTTGGCTTGTCACTCAGTGTAGAGTCACCCATAGGTAGAAGGAAGAGGAAAGAATGAAGGAAAGAAAGACAGAAGAGGGAGTGTAAAGTCACCCATAGGCAGAAGGACAAGGAAAGATTGAAGTAAAGAAAGACAGAAGAGGAAGGAAGGAAAGGTGGAGGGAAGAGAGGAAAGGGCTGACACCCGAGAGCAACTGCATCGAGTGAATGGATGGTGAGCGCCCCCCACCTACCACATAATAATTGTCATCATCATATATAAATTTATGTCTGAACATATGATGCAACTTGTTCTGCTAACCATGAGTTCCATTTCATTGTTATGGGTATTGGTAATAAATAACAATATTAACCCCTCTGGTATGCAAGTCTCCAGCCTCGACTACCCCCCAGGAAGCAAAAACAGGCCTATTTTTTTACTTTCTTAAAGGGTTAAAAGTTTTATGCCTGATTTATATAACTTGAATTTGCACACCTGATAACGCAAACCCCACCCTCCTAGACTCAATAGTTACCGAGCTATGACCTGTCAAATTTGATAATACTGTAGTTACCCATCACAGCCTGGGCAAGAAAGAAAATATGCCACTCGCACCCATTTTCTTCCCAGAAATACATACAAAAATCACCAAAATCAATATTTTTTTGGTGTGTATAGATGTTATAAACCATTTTATAGTGCTTAGAAAAAAAAAAAATGGTCACAATCCTCCTCCAAAAAATATGATAAGGCTGAGATGGAGCTGAAACTATAAACAAGTGATAAGGAGTGTTACCATATGTTCACACATATAAAATGTACAAAGAAATACGTAAGACTGATACTCTATAATCTTTGACTGGTACACAATTATATCCATAGGCAGGTAAAGTAGGCAGGTAACAAGGATCCCCCCCCCCCCCCCCAAAAAAAAAAAAAAAAAAAAAAGTAACTGTGATGTGTACATCTGCATGCAAAGACACAATTAAAGTACAAGTAATGATTCAAAATGCACCATAAAGCATAAAAATTACACAAAATATTAGAGCCCGGGGGGGTAAAGATACTCCGTGCTTGGGGGTGGGGGTGGGGGGTGGTAAGGCCAGAAGGGGGTGTATAGGGATGGAAGGATGGGAGGAGACCACCACCAGACACAAAGGAAGGACCCCAGTGGAGTACAGGGACTTAGAGGGAGGGTAAGGGGGAAATACCCTCCCCTCCAGATGACTGGGGAGGGGGACATGGGGGGGATCCACATTGGAGGGGTGGAGGATGCATGAGGGTGTGGGAAGGGTGGTTGTGGTGGTAAGAACTGAGGGAGGTAGGGTAGTAACAATGTAGTGGGATAGATGGACGCAGTGAGAGGGAGGTGGGGAGTACACCTACCGCCACCTTGGTACGGGCCTGGATCCGTCTTCTTGTGTGTTCAGTACTTAGTTCAGATTGGTCAGAAGCCATCTATGTCACAGCCAAGGTGGAGCAAGCTGCTGCCAGTTTTTTGCAGAAGTTGCACAATCAACGTTCCTTGTCCATTTAAAAAATTGCGAAAAAACGTTGATCGTTGAGCACAGTGCTTTATGGGTTAAGAGAGAAAAGCATCTGTGCATTTTATTTGCAACCCTTCCTAGTATTCAGTGTAAGCTCCTCCTGCCAGAATCTCAGCACTTAGTAGTCAGTAGTCGTGGCATGGATACAATCAGTGTCAAAGTTAGCGCCCATCCCTTTACAATCATATCACCTCCAAATCACCTAATATACTTTATGAAACCTCACTGGAGTCACATTCCTCGAACAGATGAATTCATTCATGCCTACATGCCAAGAATGTAGAAGCACCAACTGTACAGACCCAGATTGAGTAAGTGCCCGAAAAGCCTTGGATCTGTTGACTCCATGCCTAACAAAACTTGTTGTTGTTGTTGTTACCAGTGTACGTGTTAATTGAAATACAGAAAGAGAAATGGGAAAGCAGCTGGGGTTGATGAGGTGTATGCAGAGATAATTAAGTGTAGTGTAGAGAGTTGAATGAAGTTCTCATTGGAGATATGTAAGAAGGCATGGATGAATGAAACTGTGCCAGCAGAGTGGAAAAAGGCTGTGATTGTACCCCTGTACAAAAATAAAGGTGAGCAAAGTGAGTGCAAGAATTATCGTGGCATAAGTTTATTGAGTGGTAGGGAAGGTGTGTGGATGAATTATTATAGAGAAAGTAAGAGAGATATCAGAAGTCCTATGAGTGATGAACAGGGTGGCTTTAGGAGTGGCAGAGGATGTGTGGCTCAGATATTTGCAGTGAGACAGCAGAGAAGGCTTGTGAGAAGGACCATAAGGTGTTTATGGCATTCATGGATCTGGAAAAAGCATATGACAAAGTGGACAGAGAAGGATTGTAGAAATTTTTGCATATGTACGGTGTAGATGGTAAGCTGCTAGGTACTGTTAAGAGTTTTTATGATGGTAGTGAAGCAAGTGTAAGGGTTAATGGGCATCTAAATGAATGGTTCACGATCAGTGTGGGTGTGCGACAAGGTTGTGTGATGTCCCCATGGTTGTTCAATATATATATGGATGGGGTGATGAGAGAAGTAAAAACATGAGTAATGGAGAGGGAGATGGCATTGGTAATGAATGGTGATGGATTGAATATCTCAAATTTTTTGTATGCCGATGATGCAGTACTGCTTGCAAATACTGGACAAGAACTTAGGCTAGTGCAAAGTTTTGCTGATGTCTCTGAGCGTCGTGCCTTGAGAGTAAATGTAGAAAAGAGTAAAGTGACGGATACTGAAAAAGATGGTGACTCCCAGTGCGATGTTACAGTGAATGGAGAGGGACTGGAATTGGTGAGAGAGTTCAAATACCTTGGTACAGTGATAGAAAAGAGAGGAAAATGTGAAAAGGAAATGGAAAGTAGAGTGACACAAGGAAGAAAAGTAGCTGGTGCAATGAATGCCTTGATAAGAAACAGAGGCTTTAGTGTTGCAGCTGCATGAGGCTTACATGAAGGAGTATTAGTGCCAACTTTAACATATTGATGTAAGACTATGGTGTGGCATGAAAATGAACAGTCAAGAATAAGAGCAGTGGAGGTGGGACTGCTGAGGAATGTATGTGGAGTACAGTGAGTGGATAGGATGTGAAGTAATGTGTTTCATGAAATATGTGGAGTGAGGAAGTCTGTGGACACCAGAATCAAAGAGAGTGTACTGAGGTGGTTGGGTCATATGAAGAGAAGGGATAAAACTAAGGTGATATAGTCATGTGGAGAGGATGGATAACAATAGAGTGGCGAAAAAGATGTATCTGAGCGATTTTGAAGGAGGGAGGAGGCGAGATAGGCCAAGAAGAAGGTGGAGACATATGGTGGATGATTGTGTGAGGAAGAGAGGTTTGGAAGTCTGTGAGACTAGGGAACTGACAAGAGATCGAGATGGCTGGATGAATGTTGTGAGAAGTGCATGATCAGGGATTTGGCACCCCCTTTTAATGTGGCACCGTCCGGATTGATTCTGTTGGATACATTTATGTGAAGCTACAGGACGTGGTGAATGTTTTTGGCGTATTCGATAGAGCCAGGATTCCAGGTGCTTGAGTGATGAGTGAATGGATGCGTGGCCCTTTGGATTGGGCAGATTTGGGGTGTCTGGACATTGCTGCTCCTCACCCTGCCCAAGGGTAGGAAAGGAGGTCCGGATGATGATGATGATGAAAAGGCATTAGTCATTTCTCCAGTGGTATCTATGATTTTGTACATTCACAATTCCCCATAACCTCTTGAATGCAATAATGCATTACTTATGTCTCATCCTCTTCACTGAGAGAATTTTTTTATTTTTTATTTTTATCAACTATCAGTATATGTTTTATTTTCAGGTGTAGGACTTTAAATAAAGATTTTGTTTTTCTCTGGGAGAACCAGCTTTAATAAAGAATCATCGGTGACTCTTCGGGTATATTTCCAGTTGTTTTGTCAGCACTTTGGAGGGACTATAGAAAGAAACCACGAAGTTCTCCGGCAGAACAGTTTTAATCTCTTGACATCCCTGGTGGACCTGGAGGGTATCCAGCCTCAGCCTGACCGTAACTCTAGTCACCAGCATACCCATCACTCCACCCAAGCCTCCGAGGACAGTTCAGTTGGTTGAACAACATGGTTCGTATCATGCTGGTGTTTGTTATGATGACTTTGTACAAAAGTGCCTATAACTCCAGATCTCCCCTATATCCACTTCACACATATTTCAATGGGATGCACCTAAAGCACTGTATATAGACTACAAGGAGTAAGCCCACACAAAAATATTGGGACATTTGTGACGCCACGCACAGTCCAGCTCGGCGGCTCAGCTGTGTTTACATGTGTGGAAGGGACGGGGTTGTAAGTGGCATTTAATAATTACTATAAGTTATTTTTTGTTATTGTAATTTGTCTTCATGTTGAAAAGGACAGAGAGGATGATCTACGAGTTTCTCAGGTCTTCTCGAGGTTACTATTAACAGCTGCCATGACTGAAAGCCACTCTATAACTATTGTCGCGCCCTCCCTTGATACAGAAATAATATTTATCTTGGGAATATTATCCTCCTGTATTTAATACTTTGGTAGCATGAATCATTCAGACACTGGCAATGCGCGACTTCGATCTTCACTATTTACATATACTCAGAACTGGGAACTGGAAGAAGTGAAAAAATGATATGGCTTTTCTAGGCTTTAATTATAAAAGAGTATTCACAAGATATGTACATACATAAAAAATCATGAGGTATTTTCCCACCTCATTTCACTTCGTATAAAGTTCCGTGCTGGAAACCACACTAAAACATCTACACTCAGTTCACTTTATTACTAACACAATATTAATTAATTAAAGTTCTCATAAAAAGTTATGTGCTTTAAAATCAATCTTATATATTTAATCCTATAATAATTACTAGTGCTGTTACAAGTAAAGCACTCTCTTTATTCACTTATATATATTAAGTTACACTGTTACACTAGTACAAGATAAACACATCTAAAAATCTCTTCTCCTTCCGTTTCTAACTAGGAGTCCTTTTTTACCAGTCCCAGATGACAGACAAATATAATAGCACTGTTCACAAGTTGTACCGCGATTACATAAGCTTGTACTTTTAACTTACTGTCAACAGTAGTGCCCTCATGTCACCCCTTGAACTCTACTTCCTTTCAGCTTCAGTTACGTCCCTCGTGACGTGTCCCGCTGCCCCTGGCTGTGTCCTCCCGTCATGGCGTCGCCCAGAGCTCTGAGTTACGTCCTCGTGACATGTTCCACTGCCCCTGGCTGCGTCCTCTCGCCACGACGATTTCTCCAGCTCTGAGTAGCCCTGAGTCTGAGCTCTCCCATTTATCCTGGCCTCAAGGGTTGCCGATGTTCACCAGCAGGTCACATGGTTGCGAGGTGGGTGATGTCGTCATCCACCGTAGAGGCTCAAGCAAAGTGCCGTGTCAACATGTGTACTCTCGGCCGCAAACATTGGGAAAGCTTTGATAAACACTGGTGGATGTTGATTTTTGCACATTGCAACACATACCACAGAAGAATGCTTACAACCACGAAAGGTAAACACGCTAGATGCAAAGATCAGCACATGTTCCCACCGTTTACACAACATCCAACCAACACCACCACTCCTCTGACTCTCTTTCTCTCTCCTCCTTTCAGCTTTTATTTTCTCTCTCAACCTTCCTTCCTTACTCCACCTCCCTATACCTATTGTCCGCAACTCTCTCTCCTCTGTCCGTGTTTCACCCTAAACTCACATCCAGCAGGTGTACTCGTCTCCACACGTGTTACAGCTGTGTGTCTGCTTACATCTGTCTGAGGAGAGGCTTGTCGGCTTCCCGACACTATGTAGTAGTAGTAGTAGTACCCTAGGCAGTCTGGCCGAACAGCCCCGAGTCCCTTAGGAAGGCCATGGCTGAGGCCAAGTTTTCCCACAGAGCTCTCAAGGAGTGTATGTTGTGTTGTTGGCATAGGTGATTGTGTGCAATGCAGTCTTCCATAATGTGCTTAATAGTATGGGGTGCTGTGTTGCATTTTGGACAGGCATCAGTGATGGAATCATTCAGCCCCTTCTGGTAACTTAAGAGGGCTGGATGATGCCCACATCTCAGCCTGACTAGGTGGACCCTGTCCTCATGAGGAAGATAGGATTCAGAAGGGTGGATATCAGGAGGCGGTGTATGCAGCTGTGTGTTGTCTTTGAGTGACTGAATGGAGTGGCGAGTGATTTGAGTATGGATATGCTTTTGGAAGCTGGTCTGAGGTGGGCGACAGGGGAGAGATGACAGTATTTGTGTATGATATCATGTGCTGGATGTTGTTTTGATGTTCCTTGGTGTGTATGGATGTGCTGCCATGTAGTGTAGTGGATGTTGTGGGTTTGTGGAGGCTTCAGCGAGAATTTGGGTGCCACTCATGTCTAGGTGATCCTTGACTTTGAAGACTTTGGTTTCTTGATGTAGGTGGTCTGTGAGTGTAGTAGCTGTGCAGCCTGTGATTATTTTTAGGGCCTTGCTTTGTATGGTCTGTAGAGTGTTGTAGTGTGTTTTAATGAGGTTAGGAGCCCAAGCAGAGGTTTCATAATTCATCACTGAATGTATATATTGTTTGTGTACTGTGGTGGTGGTTGCTTTGTTGTGTCCAAATGTTGTATGGCCAAGTGACCTCAAGGCATTGAGTCTTGGTGTTATTTTATTTTTAATGTTTGTGATGTGTTGTTTAAATGACATTGATGTATTGTACAGTACACCAACAATTTTGGGCGTGTGTGGTAGGGGAGTGTTGTTTATGGTGAGGTGTGGAATGTGACTGTGTTCTGCTGTCCAGTTTGTGAGAAGGGTCTCTATAGATTTGGCTGGTGCAAGTTTGAGCCTGTTGGAGGATGTGTGCAGCTGTGTGTGCACTTTGGTGTGTACATGGAAGTGTTATGTCATCTGAATAGGAAGCTATGCATATCTGTGGTGTGTGGGGTGTGGGTATGTCATGAATGTGTAGGTTAAAGAGTGTAGGGGACAAAACAGATCCTTGGGGGATGCCATTTGTGAAGTTTCTGATGTTCAAAGACTGACCGGCAAATGGTACATATGTACATCTGCCTGCTATGTAGTTTGCCAGCCATCTTTTTGTGTTGTGCATGTTTGTGTTGAATATTTTGTTTGTCAGGTTGTGGCAGGGGATGGCATCAAAAGCTTTGCTAATGTCTAGTGTGACTAGGAGTGTTCTGTGTGGTGGCCTTGCTGAATTCATGCCATCAAAAACTCTCTGTGTAAGGTCTGTAAGAAGAGTTGTTTTGTGGAGTGTAGTGGTCTAAAACCATGTTGTGATGGGGCTAGGGGGGTGTGAGGTGTAACTAGTTTTAGTAACAGTCGTTCAGTGACTTTAAAGGGGGTGCAGAGGAGTGTGATGGGGCGGTGTGAGGAAGGTAACGTGGGGTCTTTGTTTGGTTCAGGGATAGTAATGATAATGCCATGGTTCCAGATGTTGGGTATTATGTTGTGTGAGTAGCTGCAGTTTGATATGTTGGTGAGTGCTTGTATCCCTTGTGGTCCGAGGTGTTTAAGGTGAATGTTGAATATGTTTTTTTTTTTGTTTTTTTTTTCTCCAGAACAGAGGAAGGAAAAACAAATGAATAAAAAAAAAAATCCATACACCTGATTACTGATGTCCTCCATTCATGAAATATCCATAACAGTTGGACTTGAACAGCTGTAGGTTGAAGTTTGGAGGGAAACAACTCTGGGGAAGCGAGTTCCAGAGAGATGCAGTTCGGGGAATAAAAGAATTCTGATAGGCGGAAGTTCTGCAATATGGCTGTGTGACATTCCAGTCATGACCGCTGCCAGATGCCCATGTAGCATGAGGGAAGACATGGAGAGGTGGCACAATGGACACAACTTTGTCTGAGCATTTGCCATAATAATATCTGTAAAATAATGCAAGAGAGGCGTCATTTCTTCTTACTCGTAGGGGAGGTAAATTATTGGTAATAGCTGGGTTATTAATAATTCCAATAACTTTCTTCTGAATTTTGTCTAGTTGTTTTAATGCAACCTCTCCACATCCATTCCACAAGGGTGAGCAATATTCAAGCTGAGAGCGCACATGACTCTTGTAAATTATAGCTATCTGCTCATCAATGAAGAAGTTACGGACTCTATATAATAATCCAAGTTTGTTTGAGGTGGTTTTAGCAAGTGATCTGACGTGAGAGGTCCAGCTGAGGGCACTGTTAAGTGAGACGCCGAGAATTTCAACACTTTTGGAGACGGGAATATTAGTACAAGTAGCATTGAAGGTAATATACTGTATGAATTAGGCAATATCTGTCTGTTGGTAAATTGTATATATTTGGTTTTAATAGCATTAAATGAGACAAGGTTGTTTTGTCCTCATTCACTGATCATAGATAAGTCTTGATTTGTGGAGATGGCTGTGCTGAGTTGAGAATTGGAGATATCAGATTTTTTAAATGGGTGTCTGAGTGTGAATGAACTGTGAAGTGTTGAGTCATCTGCATATGAATGGATTGGATTGTGGGTGACAGATAAGAGATCATCAGTATGAACCAGGAACAGCGTTGGTGCCAGAACTGATCCCTGTGGCACGCCAACATTAACTGAGTGGGAATTGGAATATACATCACCTACTCTTATTTTTCTGTCGCTGAGATATGAGGCAAGCAGAGGAACAGAAGACGTTAGTCCATAGCAAGGGAGTTTGGACAGCAGGGAACGATGCCATACTCTGTCGAAAGCCTTAGAAATATCAAGGGCTACTGCGTGAGTTTCTCCATATGGGTCAGTTGATTGATGGATGGTATGAGTGTACTGGGGTGAGGTTAGTCACTGACCTGATAAATATGATTATATATGAGTGTGTGGTCCCAGATGATTGGCTGAAGAGTGTAATTGTAAATGTGTACAAAGGGAAGGGTGATGCCCTGGAAAGGGGAAATTACAGAGGTATAAAGCTCTTAGATCAGATAGTGAAAGTAATGGAGAGAGTTCTAGAAGATATGATTAGAGAAAGAGTGAATATCGATGAGGTGCAGTTTGGGTTTATGTCAGGCAGGGGGACCACTGATGCCATATTCATTGTTTGACGGCTTCAGGAATAATATATTGGAAAGACAGGGGAATTGCATTTTGTTTTTATTGATTTGGAAAAGGCCTTTGACAGAGTCCCTAGAGAGGTGGTGAAGTGAGCAATGAGAAAGCTAGGGTTGGAAGAGTGGTTGGTTAGGGTGGTTATGGCCATGTACGTGGGTGCTCGCACCCAGGTAAGAGTGAATGGAGCTTTGGGTGATAAGTTTTCCGTGAATGTTGGTGTGCATCAGGGGTCAGTTTTGAGTCCCTTGTTGTTTATCATGGTGCTTGAAGCCCTCTCACGTGACTTCAGAGATGGACTCCCATGGGAGATGTTGTATGCTGATGATTTGGTGTTGATTGCAAAGAATGAAAAGGAGGCTGAGGAAAGATTTAAGAAGTGAATAGATGGTATAGGGTACAAGGGCTTAAGGGTAAATGCAGATAAAACAAAAGTGATGATATCTAGGGTTGGTGGCAGTACAATCAGAGGAGAGGGAGAGTGGCCATGTGCAGTTTGCCACAAGGGTGTGGGAAGTAATTCCATCTTGTGTAGTGTTTGTGATAAATGGGTGCACAAGAGATGTAGTGGTATTAGAGGTAGACTGCGAGATGATGCTGATTTCATGTGTGCGGCGTGTCGGGGAGAGCAGGTGGAGATTGTTAGGCGTGAGAGGGTTGAACTTGCAGGTGAGTCTCTTGAGTGTGTGGAGGAGTTTTGTTATTTGGGAGACATGTTATGTGCCGGAGGTGGGGCTGGAGTTAGCTTGGTTGCTCGGGTGAGAAATGGTTGGAAGAAGTTCAGGGAGCTGTTGCCTCTCCTGACATTGAGAGGACTCTCCTTACATGCTAAGGGGTCTTTGTATGCAGCATGTGTCAGGAGTGTGATGCTGTATGGTAGTGAGACCTGGGCAGTAAAGGAAGAGGATATTCGCAGGTTTAAACGTACAGAAATGACAATGATTATGTGGATGTGCAGTGCGTCCCTGCGTGCAAGGCCTGGGGGGGCTGGGTTTACGATGGAAGAGTTGAGAGGTAGGATGGGACTGGAGTGTATTGGTGTTGTGATGAGGAGAGGTAGGCTGAGGTGGTTTGGACATGTGGAGAGGATGGGGGATGATAATTAGGTACAGAGGGTGAGAGGTGTTAATATTGGGGGAGGGGTAGCCCGAGAAAGACATGGGACGAGGTCTTTAAGTGTGACTTAAGGGACTGAACAGGGAGGCTGCCAGGGATTGAGCAGCGTGGAGAGCTGCCATTAGGTGACCAAGGCCGACGCATGCAAGCATGTTGGAGCCTTCAAAAACGAAATGAAACGATGAGTCAGGAGATTGAGTATGTCAATGGTGGATCTTTCGTGGTGAAAACCATATTGTTTATCGCTAATTAAGTTGTTGGATTCAAGGTGTTTAACTATGTGCTTATTGATTAAAATTTCAAATACTTTACCAAAAAAGATGTGACAGCTATTGGGTCTGTAATCAAAGGGGTCAGAGGAACTTCTTTTCTTTGGAATTGGGTGGATATTGGCTTCTTTCCATGAATTAGGGAATGAAGAAGTACATATACATAGTCTGAATAGTTTAGCAAGAACAGGTGCAAGATCTGGGGAACACTTTTTCAAAACAATTGGAGGAATTCCATCTGGGCCTGGAGCTTTGCTGGTAGGTATATTGTCTAGGATGGATTTTACGTATCTTGTCCGTATTTTAAGTGGAACAATTTCGGGAGAGTCATGTTCTAGTACTGAGACATTCTGACTGACTTCCTCTAAGGTAGAATTTCTGGCAAATGTACTGGCAAAGATATTTGCTTTCCTATGTGGGTCATTTGTAATGTTGCCGTCTGAAGATTTAATTGGGGGAATTGATGATGTCTTGTTAAAGTTATTATTGAAAGAATTAAGAGTTGACAAGAATATTCTATTGTCGTTAGGGTTGTTAAGTAGTTTTGATGCTTGATTATGAAGAAAGTTTGATTTAGTGAGATTTATTACAGCTTTAGCATGGTTTCTAGCAATTTTAAACTGACAGAGTGATTCAGATGTTTTTGATTTTAAGAAAGTGTTATATGCTAATGACTTTTGGGATGTTGCTCTGGCACAGTCGTTATCAAACCATTTTGAAGGGTTTGATCTTATAGTGAACTGTTCCCTTGGTATAAACAAATCCGTACTAGCTAGTATTAAATCACTAATATAGGACTGGGTAGAATTGGCATCACTAGAGAAGAAAGACTGCCATGGAATGTCAGCAAGATAATTTCTAAATCCATCCCAGTTTGCCCTATCAAAGTGCCATCGGGTCACCCTGACAGGTTCAGAATGCGGAGGTTTGGGGGGACTAACTAATGAGGCTTTGATGAGATTGTGATCAGAGGATCCAAGTGATGACAGTACCTCTATCCTGTATTGATCTGGATTATTTGTCAGGAATAGATCCTAGAGATGGGCATTATGGTCAGGATTATCCGGTATTATGGTTGGTTGCTTTACCAGCTGCATGAGGTTAAACGATTCCGCAAACAGCTCGCACTTTAGACCAACATTGTCGGCCTGGCAGAATGCAATAACCATTCAACATTATGTACGTTAAAATCACCCAAAATAGTAATTTCGGTACTAAGCGCAAGGTTGAGTTTACTCAACTGTGTGGATATTGAGTCAGATACACTGGATTCTGAAGAGGCATTGGGGGAGCGATAGACTACACAAATATATTTGGTAATATGAAGGTAATTCAGTTTTTACAATGAGTAATCAAAACTGGATGAAGTGAAGTTTAAGACAGTATCAACTGCATATTGAGATTTGATATAACAGCAGGTGCCGCCCTTGTTACGGAAGTTTGTGAGAAGATGGTAACCGGGAAAACAAAACGGGGATATTTCAGTAAAGGGTGAGATTTGTGGTTCTGTGAGGAATAGGGCCAGAGGGGATATGGACTGTCTGGTCCACAGGCAGATGAGTGCTCAAGGTTGCTAATTATGTGATCGTCTGGTTGTAAGTGAAAGCTGCATAGTCTGGGTCTGTGGGGAAATGTCTCTGACGTCGGATGATACGTCGGTCGTCGGGATGGGGGTTTAGATGGCTGACATGTGAAAAGTGATTGATGAGAGTGTTTGCTTGTTGTTTGTTTCAAGGTATTGTGTCTGTTGATGTGATGGCAGCGTGTGAGTGTGTAGTGTTGCTGTTGAAGAGTGTGATGCTGTTCAGTGTTTTGTAGAGTTTGCTGGTGTTTGTTTTGTGGTCAAGTGTTTGGAGATAATTATTCCAGTTTAGTGGTTGCTGTTCTGATATTTTATTGTTTATTTGAGTGGTGAGTTCTTGTATTTGTTGTACAGTGTCTTGTGTATGGGGTGTTGGGGAGTGTCGTACTGTGTCCTGTTGACTGATGAGACCTTGAATTTCTGGTGTGAAGTTGGGGTTGTCTCTCTTTCTGTTGCCTCTAGGGATGTATGTTTCATCAACATTTTGTATAATTGTATTGAAAATGTGCACAGCAGTGTTGATGTTTGTGATAGATTTACTGTTTAATGTTTTGAAATATTGTTCTGTTTCAGCTGTGAAGGCCTCCCAGTTGGTGCTCTTATAATTAGTGTATGTGTGTCTGTGGCCAACTGGGGTGATTCTGGTTTTGGTAGTGATGATGATTGGAAGGTGGTCAGAGCCAAGGGTTTTGACCATTCTCAAGGATGTTGTGAGGGTGAGGTTTGGGGAGCAAAAGATGATGTCTGGGGATGATGGGAGGAAGAGGGCTTGGTGTGGGATATGGGTATGTTGATGGAGATTATTCAGTACGAAATGATTATCTGTTTGGGATTGTAGTACCAGCCCTCTGTCTGTGTCAGAGTTGTTCACATGCCAGGCTGATGCCTTGGTATTCAAATCACAACCCAAGATGATGTTGGGTATGTTAGTGATGTGGTGTATTTGTGAAGAGTAATTGTGTGGTACTGTGGGGGATGATTGAGGGGGAATGTATGTGTTTGCGATTGTTATATGTGATTTGTTACTAGTGCATATTTTAATTGATTGTATTTCTGTTGTGGTGTCATCTGGAGGGAGAAGTGACTTTGTGTGTGCACTGGTTTCTGAAAAGTTGATGGATTTGTGTACCAGGGTGATGAGTCCTGCGCCACTGCCGTCAGCCCGGTCTTGTTGAATGGTGGTGAAACTATGATATATGGTGTTTTTTGTATGTTCTGTGTAGTTTTGTTTCTTGTAAGATGGCAATGTGTATGTTTTGTTGTTTGATGAATTGTGTGAGTTCTTGGTTTTTGGTGTTTATGCCATCTATGTTTATTTGAAGGTTGTGTACATTGTGTGTGCGATGTTTGTTGTCTGCTGCAGCATGGGGGGGAGGTGGTGGTGTGGGTGTATGGGAAGGGATAGGAGAAGATTGTGATGGAGGTAAGGGTTGGGGTGAATTAGGATGGGGTGGAATGGGAGGGGTTGGGGGAGCGGATGGTGTAGGAAGGATCACCGGGTTTGGCTGAGGAGGTGTGGAGGAAGTAGGAGTAGGGTTGGTGGGGAGGTTAGTGGGTGGGGGGAAGGAGCATATGGAGCAGGTCCAGGTGTTTGTGTAATGGTTTCTGGATGCAAGTGTTGTGGAGGTGTAATGGGTCCAGTTCTTGCAGGAATTGCACTGAACTGAACTCCTTGTCTGTCGGCTCGACGTGATAAGTTTTGAGCATGTTGGACATATGTATTTGTTGGTGGGTCCTGGATTGCTCTCAATGTCCCGGGCTAGAAGAAGTCGTTAAGAAATGACCATTGGGGAATCATTTCTCGGTGTAGAAAAACAGTGTTGTTATGTGTTGTGCTGAGAGGTGTAGTACTTGCCTGGGCAACCAAAGCCACTCCCAGGTTCTTGGGCCCCGTCAGGAGCCCGGGGGGGGGGGGGTGTTGCAGTGGTTTGGCCCACATGCTGTCCTTCTCCTCTGCTTCGACAGCCTCTGGGGGGTAGACCCATGGCGAAGGCACCACCACTCCAGGTCCACTATGTTATGTGAACCACTGATGGTGGTATCACATAAGCATATTCTTCCTTCTTTGTCATTCATCCTCTGTTTGTGGGCCAAATTTGCTCCGTCTAGATTCTCAGGTGTCCATCAACCTTCTGAGAAAATGCTAAATGACAAAGGAAGTCATATTGTGACCAGAGAAAGGGGGAAATGTAGCTAGTGACCCCCGGTTAAACCATTTAATACAAAAGAGGCCTACCAGTTCTAAATTAAATCGTCCCAAAGGTTCTGGAATGGTTCACCTACATTGATTTTATGCTCATAGGTAGGGGAAAAAAAAAAAACTTTGTTACACCAAAATGAGGATAAAATGGGTAAACAAGAGTGCATCAGTTAACTTGCATTTAGAGACAAATTTGTAACAGACCTACACCACTATTCTCATTTGTGCTCTGCCTTTATCCATTAGTTTTTGGATGTGTAACAGATGGGTCAGTCAAGAAAAACGTGTACTGCTTATGGATGTTCTCTAAAGAAAAATGACATCAGAAAATACCACAACCTCCCCAAGCAAAAATGATACGGTGATATATGGATTAATAAATGTTGCAGAAAAGACTTTTTTAATGTTAAAACTGCTGTTTTATGTGAAAAACATTTCAGCAGTAAGCAAAGAACCAAGAGTCTTAAATATGAATTGTTGGGTTGTGAGGTGCCAAACAATTATCACGGCCTTAAACCTGATGCCATTCCCAACCTGGAGCTTCTTTTAACACAGCCGAATAAGGATGACAAGATTCATCCCCATAGTACAGGTGAGTACAGTGCAATATGATTTGTAGTAGGAAAGGAGACATTACATTTTCTGTGATTCCAGCTTCCTACATCTTCAAGTAATGCATACACTTTTGCATGCGGGATGTTGTATGCAGTATGTAATTGCAGTGAATTTTCTCCATATTGAAGGAAATTAAATACATTCAATACATTTTAGCCTTCAATTATATGGTCCTATGCACTTGTTAATCCCCCCCCCCCCAATGTACAGTACCTGTTTGATTTATGTCTTGTATTTCTGATGGATACGTGTATGTGAAGCTACAGAACGTGGTGAATGTTTTTGGTGTATCAGGTAGAGCCAGGATTCCGGGGGCTTGATTGGTGAGTGATTGGAAGCCTGGCCCATTGAACTGGGCAAATTTGGGCTGTCTGGACATTGCTGCTCCTCACCCTGCCCTAAGGTGGAAAAGGAGGTCCGGATGATGATGATGATTTTCATACATCTGTGGTCATACACATTTATGACATTCTTTAACTTGACAGTTTTTCTGACCTTTCTGCACAAGGATATATGTAGCCCACATAATTAACCCGTGGATTGGGCAGTTAACTTTTTTTTTTATCCCACCCTGTGGTGTACAAAAAATGAAGTGAAAAAAGTTTTTTTAGTTTTTGTTTATTATAGTCTTGAAGATAAACATGCAGGGCATCATCTGGTGAAAAAAATAATCTCTCTCTCTCTCCTTCTTTGTGTAGCGCCATGCATGAGTTTGCGTGGGTGTCAAGTTGTTTACGGTGATGCACGGCCAGCACAGCCTGAGCCGTGGCTCGCAACATGACGCTACCCAGCCTGAGCTGTGGCTCGCAACGTGACGCTACCCAGCCTGAGCTATGGCTCGCAATCCATGGATTAAAAAATGCACCACAACAAAAACCTACTTTCAAATAATCCCTGGATTTAGGTACTGATATTTTTTTAAGCTGACACTCCTAACCTACCCCAAACATTCTTTTTGAAAGTTGAATAGATTAAAACTAGGTACTTTTGCTTAGATTATGAAGAAATACTGTATTAGTAAATGTAATAAATGTGAAAATCTTGGGTGCACCAGCAAACAAGTTAATCTGTGAGCCTCTCTTACAGATATTTGTACTAACAGAGAGCAGCGGATGAAAAAGACAGCTGAAGAGACTTGATTCTGAAATACTCACACAAGGTAAGAGTACTGTACTCACATTATAAAGTAGCAAGAACCCTGTGGTTATGTGATATTGTAATACCCATTTTCTTCCCTTGAGCCCTCCAAGTTCTCTCCAGTTTATTGCTTTCATGATCAGGAAGTGTTTTTGTATACAGCACCTGAATGCAGTAGACAGTATTCATGTCTGGGCAGAAGGGATATGCCATTAGTGACTTGGGCCATGAGGTTTGAGGTGGCTGGAGTCAACTGGGAGATCATAGGGGAGATCATAGCTTTCTTCTGGATGACCCTTTGCATCTTGTCACACCGATGTTCATTTGTCTCAAGATCTGCACCATTCACATACACAGTACACACTTTGACTAGCTAATATAGCACGGTGGTTAGATACTCAGAATACCTGTCAGGTAAATGTATGGTACATTTCAGAGATGACAGTGACACCAGCCATGCAGCCAAGAATGGACCAGTCCATCTCTGTTTGCGGAGAGGAGACAGCCCACTTTTCAAAAACACCCACATCCAGAGCTACATGTTTCAACAGTGAACTGGATTGTCTCCTGCAGAGCACTCCAACAGTGTTGGACAACACCACTAATCAAAAAGGTAGATACCTGGGTTTGGAAAGTGATGAAACTGTCGGTGTAACATCTTCCAGTGCCTTAATACCCTATGCAAGTTCCAAACCATCAGTATGT
Source organism: Birgus latro (assembly GCA_018397915.1). Lineage (NCBI taxonomy): Eukaryota > Metazoa > Arthropoda > Malacostraca > Decapoda > Coenobitidae > Birgus > Birgus latro. The sequence continues at coordinate 4,153 of JAGKTI010006241.1, read as the reverse complement.
GACAGTGCTGAAACCACTGTAAGCCTGATACTACTGCTTCTGATTCTGATAAAAACAAAGTAGAAGTCCTTCAGGAAAAAGTTCAGATACTAAAGTGTGAAGTAAATATTTGTAATAATAAACTGGATATTGCAAATGACATGCTAAAGAATGAATTGTAAAAATGCTTTGGCAAAAATTTCAATAGGTCATAGACTGAACATTTAACTTCTGGTCAGCCAGTCAGACAGTGGATAGAAGATGACATCATAGGTGCTCATAATATATACAGCCTTGGTTTAAAATCTTTCCAGTACATTAAAGAGCACCTTAACTTCCCATTACCAGGTGTTTCAACTCTGAATCATTGGATTAATAACATTAATGTAGAGCCAGGTATCCTAAATTCAGTTTTACAATTAATGTCTATCCGAGACCACTCACTCACAGAAGGAGAGAGGGCTTGCATCATCTCTTTTGATGAGATGAAAATTGACAACAAATGTTGCTATGACAAAAGTTCTCATGGAATATATAAGCCACATCAGTCAGTTCAGGTTTCCTTTATCAGAGGAATTATGGGTAAATGGAAACAACCTGTCTATTATGATTATGATGTAAAAACAGGTGACTTTACACTCCCTTCTCTGTCTTTCTCTCCTTCATTCTTTCCTCTTCCTTCTGCCTGTGGGTGACTCTACACTGAATGACAAGCCAAATGGTTTCCTGTACACCAGGAAACCATTTACTATGCTGGGTAGTAACCATATAACCAGATTTTGGCACCTGGTGGTTTAATGGGTAATTAAGCCGCTGCAGTCAGATTGAGCCGGCGTAGGTTTATATCCAGGGGGTGGTTGGGGTTGATTGCTCACATAATGCCACTCAGGGATGAGTGAGGCTGGTCACTCTCATCTTAAATGTCAGGACCAACTTGCCTAGCCCCGGGCTTTTACATTCCCCATAGGGCAACATAGGATTGGATGATGGATGGATGGATGTAAAAATGACAAAGAACTTGTTATTGTCAGTTACTGAAAAGGTTGAGACAACCGGATACCCAGTTCATGCGACAGTTCGCAACCTGGCAGGTGCTAATGTAGGTTTGTTCACATCTTTAGGAATATCATCTGTACACTCAACCCTCGGCTATCACACCCAATTGGTGCCTCTATGGCTGCGCTATAGCCGAAACTGTGATAGCCGAATTGAAGAACTTATGGTAATAATTCTAATTGGTGCCATGACCTCAATATTTACCCCAAAGAGACCCTTTTTGTACTGCAAAATAACATATAATAGTCTAAAAATGAGCATGCAAATTAGAAATATACTATATATCTACTGCCAGATGCCATAATCCCGTAAGAGGTGGCCATTTGACTTTGAGTTATTTGCTTTACGGGGAGGGTTAATAAAAAACAGAACTTAATATCCCTTTTGATGGCCGTCAGGCATCACGCATATTTCGCCAGGAATAAGTTTCGGTGCCCATTGAAAAAAAAAATGCAGCGTGAAACTATTTTTGAAAGCCATTAGTCATCAACGATAAAGGAAAAAAAAACTATAAAGAAATCGACAGCAAGGACTGGTGGTTTCGGGACAGTTTGCCGTCAAGTCAAATTCGCCATCACAGCAATAACAAGACAATTCATTCTCTTTAATGAAGACAGCTATGGGTGATCTTTCTATCTATCTATCTATTGCCAGACGCCATAATCCCATTAGGGGTGGCCATTTGACTTTCAGTTATTTGTTTTACGAGGAGGGTTAGTAAAAAGCTGAACTTAATATCCCTTTTGATAGCCGTCTACCATCACACATATTTCGCCAGGAATTAGTTTCAGCACCCATTAAAAACAAAAAAAAAATGCAGTGTGAAACTATTTTTGAAAGCCATTAGTCATCAACAATAAAGGGAAAAAAATGAAAGCTATAAAGAAGTCGTCAGCAAGGACTGATGGTTTCGGGACAATTAGCCGTCAAAGCAATAACAAGACAATTCACCGTCATTAATGAAGACAGCTATGGGTGATCTATCTATCAGTTGCCAGACACCATAATCCTGTAAGGGGTGGCCATTTGACTTTGAGTTATTTGGCCATTGTAATATCACAAAAAAGGTTATTGTTCTCACCATCACTGTTCGCGTTCTGAGAATGAGCACTTGAATGGCTTGGTGGGCGGCACGGGAGACTCAATTGGGCGGCCAATCAGTGCTCAGCTGGTGCTAACGTCACGCAACCAATCACCAAGTGAATCTTTTGTTGGTTGGGCCAAGCACTGGAGCCCGGCCATTTTGAAATTTTTGAACATTTCTGGTGTGTGATAGCGGGCATTTAGTGCGTGATAAAGGTACAGTAATCTCCTTATTATTCTTACGCCCAATACTCGGACCCCCCCACTACTCGGATTTCGTGGGCTGCCCACCCCCTAAAATGCCCAAAAATTCGAAAAAATGTGAAAAAAATCTGATTTTTGTGGACCGCGTCAGGTTGAATTTCCCGCACGTGGCGTCTGTCTGTCGGTCCCATTTCCCGCTCTGTTGCTGCCTCGTGAACAGCTCCGACAATGGCGGCCGAAGTGATTGCTTTTGTGGTGATACCCCACCTCCTGCAGGGCTTGATGCTGCTCTTTACCTTCTTCATCATGTGTGATGATGGCCCTGCCTCCTGAGAAGAGGAAGAAAGTGGTTCTGACTCTGGAGAAGAAGAGGGAAGGGTATTGGAAAAGGTGAAGGCCGGGTGGCCGACATCACGGATTCGTCGTGAATTCAGTCTCCCTCGCTCCACCTTGTTTGATATCAAGAAGTCCCGAGACAAACTACAGCAGTACATGGCAGATTTTGCTTCGAAGACCAAACGAAACGTGGAGAGAAAGGTGATATTTAGTCTTAAGTATGCAGACATTGACCGATCCACGCTGATTTGGTATCGACAACAACGTGCTGCTGGTGTGTTGGTACGTGGAACGGAGCTGAAAGCTGCTGCTGAGAAGTTCACAAGGCTCCAGGACTCGTCACTAGACCACACGGGAATTTACTGTTATGTACAGTGCAGTGAAGTGATGTGATCCCAGTTATGCAAAAAAAACGTTGTGGAAAGTGTTGGTGAGAAGTGCTGGTGATTGTAAATTGCGGGTGTGTGTGTGGTGCAATTTCTTCGTGTCAAAGTCTGAGATGATAGAGCGAGTTATACATCAGGACGACGGCTTCTTTTTCGTAAGTACCCTAACTTCATCAAAATTCCTTGTTTTGTTCTCTCCATATCATTAATCTCATGCATAAACTGTATGCAAGATGATTTCTATAATGATTTTCATGTCTAACCTGTTTTCAGCATGCTGTAAATGTGTTAAAAAATTTCTCTAAATGTTAATCATAATTTCCTGCTTTCAATTTAATTTTTTCATGCATGGTTTTAAGTGCACCAGCTATGAAAAAGGTGAATGCCAGTGAATTTCATGTCCGGTCATAACCTAACCTAATGCCAGTGAATTTCATGTCCGGTCATAACCTAACCTAACCTAACATTGTGTTAATCATAATTTCCTGCTTTTAATTTAATTCTTTCATGCATGGTTTTAAGTGCACCAGCTATGAAAAAGGTGAATGCCAGTGAATTTCAAGTCCAGTCATAACCTAACCTAACCTAACCTAACATTGTGTTAATCATAATTTCCTGCTTTTAGTTTAATTTTTTTCATGCATGGTTTTAAGTGCACCAGCTATGAAAAAGGCGAATGCCAGTGAATTTAATGTCCGGTCATAACCTAACCTAACTTAACCTAACATTGTGTTAATCATAATTTCCTGCTTTTAATTTAATTTTTTTCATGCATGGTTTTAAGTGCACCAGCTATGAAAAAGGTGAATGCCAGTGAATTTCATGTCCGATCATAACCTAACCTAACATTGTGTTAATCATAATTTCCTGCTTTTAATTTAATTTTTTTCATACATGGTTTTAAGTGCACCAGCTATGAAAAAGATGAATGCCAGTGAATTTCATATCCGGTCATAACCTAACCTAACCTAACCTAACATTGTGTTAATCATAATTTCCTGCTTTTAATTCAGTTCTTTCATGCATGGTTTTAAGTGCACCAGCTATGAAAAAGGTGAATGCCTTTGATTATTGTGCAAGATGATTACCATAAAGATTTTCATGTCTAA
>JAGKTI010006240.1:30070-41471 GCA_018397915.1 Birgus latro | reverse complement strand
ACTGTTTTTCCATTAGAGTATGTTAGAATTTATTTACACTTCAATTTTCCAAGTATGTTCCGTAATCATCAGCAGCGAAATTTTGTGATAAGAAATTAGTAGCAAAATTATGCAGTGGTGGCAACCGGTGGCTGGTGGTGCAAAGTGTGGTGTTCAAGTAGAGCACCCATGCCCTGCACTGGGTGGGGTGAGGCCAGTCTGCTGAGAGTTCTCTAACTCCTTTACAGTTTATAAAATAACATTGCAGGAAAATAATGGTGCAGTATTGTACTCACATACCACTCCGCACAATCGCTGCTGTTCGTACCACTGATAAACAGCCTCTTCTAGTTAGATTCTTGTTCGATGGCAGTTTTAAGCAAGTTGCCTAATTTTCTTTTTGTTTTCTTGATGTCTGATAGTTTATTTGGCAGTACCAAACTCGTTCACAAGTTTTCCTGCAGGCACGCCAGCTTCTAAGTTATCCAAAATTTTCACTTTATCTATCTATCTATCTATATACCTCGGCTGCTTCCCCCAAGGAAAGGGAGGTAGCCGAGACAGGTCAACACACTACCAATTAACTCATCCACTCATACACATTCATTAGCATCTTAGCCCTAAAGGGGAGAAGGGACAGATCCTCACCGTACCACACCGCACGAGGGTCAACTACGCAGTGCAATCAGTGACATCCGCAGCAGGGCCCGACAGCAAAGCTAGTTTACCCCTGCCACATCATAATGGATCCAGCCCCTTACCTACACCTGACCTGATCAGCTGATCAGACAAAATGCAGGAGAATATCCCCTCAGGGCTGCGTCATCATTTATTCATTCACAATTTCTCTCCATTCATTTCTATCACACACAGCCACTCTTCCTTGCTCAACAGACAACCCTCTCGCATCCAATGCTCTCTTCACACAGTCCATCCATCCTATTCGTGGTCTTCCTCTCAGCCTTACACCTCTCACATCCGATCTAGTTATCTTTTTCACCAATCGCTCATTATCCATTCTCTCCGTATGCCCAAACCATCGCAACACCCTCTGTTCAACTCGATCAGCCATCTCCCGAACAATTCCAGTTCTCCTTCGCATTTCTTCATTTCTCACTCGATCCATACGCGTCACTCCACACATACTCCTCAGACACCTCATCTCCATTACATTCAGACTTTTCCTCTCTGCTACACCCATATTCCATGTTTCAGCCCCATATAATGCAGTCGATACCACAACACTCTCATACAGCCTTCTCTTTACATCCATTCTGAGTGAACGACATCTAAACACTTTTTTCATTCCTCCCGGCACCTTTCCAACTTCGTTCATTCTAAACTTCACTTCTGCATCTATTCTTCCATCCGCAGCAACATGTGACCCTAAATACTTAAAACACTCAACCTCCTCAAGCGGTGGCTGGATCGGTAGAGAGTTGGCCTGCAGTCCTAATGGACCCAGGTTCGAATCCCCACTGGGGCAGGGAACAGTTTAAGGATTTGAATTTCTTGAAAAGCAGACTTTACTGATCTACCAAACGACCTGCCGACATGTCGTAAAAGTGCCCCCGCTAATACCAATACACCAGTCCTGTATGAGACAGCCCTAGCATGTATTCAATACGGACGGTGGGTGTTAGCGCCGAAGTGGTGACATGTGGAGGTGTATGGATGTAGGAGGACTACTGGGCCTTGATAATGGGCTGTAAAGCCTATGCCCAGAGTTGGTCACATAAAAAAAAAAAAAAACACCATTCAAAACTATATTCATCTTCCTACCATCTATCAACCCTTTACACTTTATCACTTTACTCTTATTCTCATTTATTTTCAGTTTCCTCCTTTCACACACCCTTCCAAACTCCTCTACCAACTGTCTCAATCTCTCCTCTGAATCAGCCACCTGTGCAGTTTCATCCGCAAACAGCAGCTGCTTCAGATTCCACTCTCTACCATCATTCACCAGACTCAGTCCTCCACCTAACACTCTTGCATTCACCTCCCTTACAACACCATCCATATAAATATTAAACAACCAAGGCGACATCACACATCCTTGCCGCAGCCCCGCTCTCACGGGAAACCAATCACTCACAGTATTTCCCACTCTTACACATGCTCTGCTATTTACATAAAAACTTTTCACTCCTTTTAGTAACCTGCCATCAAGCCCATTCAATCTTAAAACATTCCACAAAGCCTCCCTATCAATTCTATCATATGCTTTCTCTAAATCCATGAATGCCCAAAACACATCCTTACCTTTTGCTAATACTTTTCACACACCTGTCTCACAGCAAACACCTGATCCACACATCCCCTCCCTCTCCTAAAGCCACACTGCTCATCACCAATCACACCCTCTGTACCCTCTCTAACTCTCTTAATTAACACTCTACCATACACCTTACCTACCACGCTCAACAGACTTATACCTCTAAAGCTAGTACATTCATACTTATCACCCTTAGCTTTATACAATGGGACCACACAAGCACTTGCCCAGTCAATTGGCACCATACCTTGCACAAAGCACACATTCAACAGTCTTACTAACCAGTCAACGATAGTTGCTCCACCACATTTCAGGCATTCCACAGCACATCCATCCATACCTGCAGCTTACCCTGTTTTCATCTGCTTTACTGCCTCTTGCACTCCTCCATCGTGATCAAAGATTCATTCAACTCTCCCAACACATCTATTCCTTGCACCCTTCCATCTGCCACAATCTCAGCCTCCCTTTCCTCCTCTACATTCAACAATCATTCAAAGTACTCCACCCATCTCTTCCTTACTGCATCCATCTCAGTTAACATCCTTCCATCCTCTGCTTTTACTCGCCCCTCCTTCCCAGACTCTCCCTTTCGCACCCTTTTCACCTCCTTCCAAAACATTTTTTATTCTCCTGAAAATTCTCAGTCATCCGCCTACCCCACCTCTCATCTGCTGCCACTTTAGCATCACGCACAACCCTTCTCGCCCTATTCCTCTTTTCCTTATACCTCTCATATGACACCTCATCCTTCCTCTGCAACCACACTTCATATGTATGTCTCTTCTCACCCACAGCCATACTTACTTCCTCGCACCACCATTCACTTTCCTTTCTTACACCACCACACACCTCTTCTGCATGCCCCACCACAGCACTCTTAAACAACTGCCATTCCTCCTCCACACTGCCACTCTCCTGATCTTTCACTGCGTACCACTGATCTCTCAATTTCTCCTGATACCCTATCATTTTCTCTCTTTTATCTAACTCACTCACATTCAAAACATCCCTGCCACACCTAACTCTCCTAGTTCTCACCCATCTCTTACCTACTCTCAACTTTCCCTCCACCTTGTAGTGGTCAGACATACCTCCACCCTCCCCTCTCAAAACTCTCACATCCAACAATCTTCCTATTACATTCCTGGAAACAACCACATAGTCCATCAATGCTCTATCAACAATCCTTCCACCCTCCTGTCTCTCCCATGTATACTTATAAATATCTTTCTTCTCAAACAAGGTATTCCCAATCACCATCTCTCGCTCAACACACACACCTATCATTCGTTCCCCGTTTTCATTTCTTCCAGGCACATCATGCATACCAACTACACCTTCAACTGCCACATTTCCCACTCTAGCATTCAGATCCCCCATCATTACCACATTCACATTCGCTCCAAAGCTCTGCAAACACTCATCAACATCATTCCAGAAAGACTCCTTCTCTTCTTCATCCCATTCACTACCAGGCCCATATGTATTCACAGATACCCACAACTCACGTTCAAATTTCGCTTTCACCCAGCATAATATAAATACATGCTTCCTGTTGGCACAAATAGTCTTTGTAGAAGCTCCTCTTGCATTAAGAGCCACCATAGGAAGATCTGATCATAGAAATACCAGAATAAAACTTACTGTAGGTCAATGAACCAGTTGATGTGGATGTTCACTCATGTTTGGGCAAAGGCAACCTTGTGGCAACCTGGCGTACTCCAAGACCAAACAAATGCCGATTGCTTTATGCATGGCTGGTTAAAGTAATCTTGGAAATATTTTAAATATAGTTTTGTACTGTTTTCATTTTGTTCAGGTAACTGTTATCTGGTCCAAAAGGGTCTGAACTAGAGAGGTTATATATATTTTTAAACAATTGTATACCATATATAGATAATGTTTTTGTTATGGACTGGAGATTACCCTGATGGTTCAGACAATCCACCGATCAGGGACAACCTGGCCCCCCTGTAGTCTGGACAAGAGAGGTTCAGTTATCCTTGTACACAGTGAAGCCATGCATTGAACATCACTAATCTCCTTCATCATTTTAAGATATCTAAGTGTCCAGCAAGTGCATCTTAACCTCAAAGACCAAGAAGGCTCAATGTACCTTGTGGGGGAAAAAAAAAAAATGAAGTAAATTTAATCATTTTCCAAATTTGGAGCATCAAGCATTAAGCACATTTTGTTGTTTATTAAATGTTACGAGTGAGATGTGTAGGATGGAAATGATTAGAGTGAAAGCAAGCAAGTACTATACAGTAGCTACATATGTAACTTAGGGAGAAACACTGCCTGCATATGGATTTGCTTAACCTTTTTGTGTCGCAAATAGGTCCGTACATCGTATCTCAAAAATCAGATTTATGACGACAAAATCAAGGTTTGTAAATTTGGAAAAAAATGTAATATTGATATATGAGGAACTAATATGCATCTGTCTACAAAATATTAGGGCTTTACCTGTATACAAGAGCTGTAATAACGGTGGGAAGTAGTGATATGAGGTGTCACAAATAAATGCATTTCTGTTTATAATAGATTAACACTCCTACAAATCTAAAATCATAAGTCTGTGGTATATCTTCTCGGTTGGATTGCCCAGTACCCAGAAAATTAGTAAATATTGAAAAAAATACTGATAACATTCACCAGGTTCCTGCCACAGTTTTGACATGTGCACAAATAGGTGAGCCACGGTCATGGCCAGGAAGCCTGTACCGATAAAGCCACGATCATGGCCAGGAGACCTGTATTGATAAAGACACGATCATGTCCAGGAGACCTGCACCGATAAAGCCACAATCATGGTCAGGAGACCTGATAGGGTTAAACATTGTGGCCACTATGCAGGCATACCCCAGTAACATTGGAAATGAAAACTAATGATTCACTCTTTCAGTGATAAACAATAGGGGACATATCCCCGAAAACCAACAGGTTGTGCCTTGCTCTTCCAGCAGTCGGACCATCGCCAGTTTGAAATGTACACAGTGTGGTAATCTGAGCTTGCAGTATTCGATTCTAGATGGCATGCGCCTCTGTCTTCCGCTGCTGCAGGCATGGCCAGAGATGGCCACAGCTGCAGCAGGAACGGAGAAAGAGGATTAGGATACACTTGGAGTTCATCATCATCATCATCATCATCATCATCATCATCATCATCATCATCGTCATCCAGACGTCCTTTCCCACCCTAGGGCAGGGTGAGGAGTAGCAATGCCCAGACTGCCCAAATTTGCCCATTCCAATGGGCCATGTTTCCATTCGCTCACCATTCAAGCCCCCGGAATCCTGGCCCTATCTGATTCGCCAAAAACATTTACCACATTTTGTAGCTTCACACAAACATATCCAATAGAGGCAGTCCTGATGCCATCATGTTAAAAAGGGGTGCCCCAATCCCTGATCATGCGCTTCTCCTCACAGTATTCATCCAGCCAGCTCGATCTCTTGTCAGTCCCCCAGCCCCACCGACTTCCAAACCTCTCTTCCTCACACACTCATCCACCATATCCCTCCACCTTCTCCATGGCCTACCTCGCCTCCTCCCTCGCTCTTCCCCTTGGCCTACCTCGCCTCCTCCCTCCCCCAGATTCGCTCAGATATACCTATTTCACCACAATTGTTATCCCTTCTCTCCACATGACCTTACCGTCTCAATACACTCTTTTTGATTGTGGTGTCCACCGACTTCCTCACACCACATCTTTCACAAATCACATTATTTCATATCCTGTTCACTCTCTGTACTCCACATACATTCCTCAGCAGTCCCATCTCCACTGCTGTCACTCTTGACTTGTCATTTTCATGCCACACCATAGTCTCGCATCCATATGTTAAAGTTGGCACTAACACTCCTTCATGTAAGCCTTGTGCAGCTGCAGCACTCAAGCTTCTGTTTCATATCAAGGCATTCATAGCACCAGCTAATTTCCTTCCTTGTGTCACTCTACTTTCCACTTCTTATGCACATTTTCCTTTCTTTTCCATCACTGTACCCAGGTATTTGAATTCTCTCACCAATTCCCATCTCTCTCTCTCTATTCACTGTAACATCACACAGGGAGTCACCATCTTTTTCAGTATTCATCACTTTACTCTTTTCTACATTTACTCTCAAGGCACGATGCTCAAAGACATCAGCAAATCTCTGCACTAATCTACTAAGTTCTTGTCCAATATTTACAAGTACAGTAGTACTGCATCATCAGCATACAACAAATTTGAGATATTCCATCCATCACCATTCATTACCAGTGCCATCACCCTCTCCATTATTCGTGTTTTTATATCTTTCATCACCCCATCTGTATATACAGTAATCCCTCCAATATCTGATGTAATAGAGCCAAAGGCATGTCCGAATATTGGTTTTGTCCGAATATTGGGCCCTGAAGCTCCAACACTGGTCATTCATGACCCTAACCTAACCTAACCTAAATCAGAAAACTACCTTCCTACCTCCCTACTGGACATGTATAGCACTTATTTAGGTCCCTTTTCACATAAATAATGCACACAAAGCATGAATTAATTGAATTTTAACCAAAAAATAATGATTTAGAGGTGAATGAGGCATAGGTGCTCAGAACTTGCCAGCATAGTATAAGTAAGTATCTGACATGGAAATCATCTTTTCTCACATTTTATGCACTAAATTATTGGATACAAAGCATCAAATACAGTAAATGATTTAAATTTCTACCAGAAAAATGGTTAGGTTAGGTTAGGTTAGGTTATGACCGGACATGAAATTCACTGCCTTTCACCTTTTTCATGCATGGTTTTTAAGTGCACCAGCTATGAAAAAGGTGAAAGGCAGTGAATTTCATGTCCGGTCATAACCTAACCTAACCTAACCTAACCTAAATCAGAAAACTACCTTCCTACCTCCCTACTGGACATGTATAGCACTTATTTAGGTCCCTTTTCACATAAATAATGCACACAAAGCATGAATTAATTGAATTTTAACCAAAAAATGATGATTTAGAGGTGAGTGAGGCATAGGTGGTCAGAACTTGCCAGCATAGTATAAGTAAGTATCTGACATGGAAATCATCTTTTCTCACATTTTATGCACTAAATTATTGGATACAAAGCATCAAATACAGTAAATGATTTAAATTTCTACCAGAAAAATGGTTAGGTTAGGTTAGGTTAGGTTATGACCGGACATGAAATTCACTGCCTTTCACCTTTTTCATAGCTGGTGCACTTAAAAACCATGCATGAAAAAATTAAATTGCAAGCAGGAAATTATGATAACATTTTTGGTAATTTTTTAAGACATTTACAGCATGATGAAAACAGGTTAGGCATGAAAATCTTTATAGTAAGCATAGGTTAGGTTAGGATGGGTTAGGTTAGGACCGGACATGAAATTCACTGCTTTTCACCTTTTTCATAGCTGGTGCACTTAAAAACCATGCATGAAAAAATTAAATTGCGAGCAGGAAATTATGATTAACATTTTTGGTAATTTTTTAAGACATTTACAGCATGATGAAAACAGGTTAGGCATGAAAATCTTTATGGTAAGCATAGGTTAGGTTAGGATGGGTTAGGTTAGGTTAGGTTAGGACTGGACATGAAATTCACTGCCTTTCACCTTTTTCATAGCTGGTGCACTTAAAAACCATGCATGAAAAAATTAAAATGCAAGCAGGAAATTATGATTAACATTTTTGGTAATTTTTTAAGACATTTACAGCATGATGAAAACAGATTAGGCATGAAAATCTTTATGGTAAGCATAGGTTAGGTTAGGATGGGTTAGGTTAGGTTAGGTCCTGACATGACATTCACTGCCTTTCACCTTTTTCATAGCTGGTGCACTTAAAAACCATGCATGAAACAATTAAATTGCAAGCAGGAAATTATGATTAACATTTTTGGTAATTTTTTAAGACATTTACAGCATGATGAAAACAGGTTAGGCATGAAAATCTTTATGGTAAGCATAGGTTAGGTTAGGATGGGTTAGGTTAGGTTAGGTTAGGACCGGACATGAAATTCACTGCCTTTCACCTTTTTCATAGCTGGTGCACTTGAAAACCATGCATGAAAAAATTAAATTGCAAGCAAGAAATTATGATTAACATTTTTGGTAATTTTTTAAGACATTTACAGCATGATGAAAACAGGTTAGGCATGAAAATCTTTAAGGTAAGCAGCATAGGTTAGGTTAGGTTAGGACCGGATATGAAATTCACTGCCTTTCACCATTTTCATAGCTGGTGCACTTAAAAACCATGCATGAAAAAATTAAATTGCAAGCTGGAAATTATGATTAACATTTAGGGTAATTTTTTAACACATTTACAGCATGATGAAAACAGGTTAGGCATGAAAATCTTTATGGTAATCATAGGTTAGGTTATGTTAGGACCAGACATGAAATTCATTGCCTTTCACCATTTTCGTAGCTGGTGCACTTAAAATCCATGCATGAAAAATTAAATTGAAAGCAGGAAATTATGATTAACATTTAGGGTAATTTTTTAACACATTTACAGCATGATGAAAACAGGTTAGACACGAAAATCATTATGGAAATCATCTTGCACACAGTTTATGCATGAGATTAATGATATGGAAAGAACAAACCAAGGAATTTTGATGAAGTTAGGGTACTTACGAAAAAGAAGCCGCCGTCCTGATGTATAACTCGCTCTATCATCTCAGACTTTGACACGAAGAAATTGCACCACACAACCTTCGCAATTTACAATCACCAGCACTTCTCACCAACACTTTCCACAACTTTTTTTTGCATAACTGGGATCACATCACTTCACTGCACTGTACATAACAGTAAATTCCCGTGTGATCTAGTGACGAGTCCTGGAGCCTTGTGAACTCAGCAGCAGCTTTCAGCTCCGTTCCACGTACCAACACACCAGCGGCACGTTGTTGTCGATACCAAATCAGCGTGGATCGGTCGATGTCTGCATACTTAGGACTAAACATCACCTTCCTCTCCACGTTTCGTTTGGTCTTCGAAGCAAAATCAGCCATGTACTGCTTTAGTTTGTCTCGGGACTTCTTGATATCAAACAAGGTGGAGCGAGGGAGATTGAATTCACGACAAATCCGTGATGTCAGCCACCCGGCGTCGATCTTTTCCAATACCCGTCCCTCTTCTTCTCCAGAGTCAGAACCACTTTCTTCCTCTTCTCAGGTGGTGGGGCCATCATCACACACATGATGAAGAAGGTGAAGAGCAGCATCAAGCACTGTAGGAGGTAGGGTATCACCACAAAAGCAATCACTTCGGCCGCCATTGTCGGAACTGTTCACGAGGCAGCAACTGAGTGGGAAATGGGACCGACAGACAGGCACCACACACGTAAACACAGCTGATCGGCGCGCGCGGGAAATTCAACCTGACGCGGTCCAAAGAATTCAATTTTTTCCCGATTTTTTTCAAATTTTTGGGCATTTTGGGGGCTGGGCAGCCCACGATATCTGAATAGTGAGGGTGTTCGAGTATTGGACATCCGAATAATAGAGGGATTACTGTACAGTATATTGAACAACCACGGGGACATCACACAACCTTGTTGCACACCCACAGCAATCGTATTCTGTTCACTTAGATGCCCATTAACCCTTACCTCCTTAACCGTGGGGTTGTCGGAGGTGCACCGTGCCCATCCCGCAGGGCAAATCCATGGTCCGACTGACTTTTTAAAAATATTTGCTAAGAATCAGTTATTAGTCCTAGAATATTATAATTACATATGCATATGGAACATACCTTCAGCTTTCTCCTGGGATGTTTTTTTTAGCACTCGTCGACTACTGTAAGACTTGTGGAGACTTCTGAAGTTGAGTAACTAAGTCTTCACTTTACACTTCCCAACATCCCGTAATATGAATACCACTGTCTGATATTATCATTAGAAACACTATTCAGTGATTTCCAAGTAGTTTGAAATCCATAATAAAAAAAAAAAAAACACTGTGAAAGCAATGTAAAATACAAGCGCGTACGAGCCTCCCACTCTCGCTAATTCGCTGCTCGTATTCTGTCATTTCTTACTCATATACAAACTCGCACTTTATTATTTCTAATACTTTATTACACTTATATATATCTACAGTCCTTTACCGCTTCCCAGACGATGTTTAGTAGGGGTAGAGGTCGCAGGGCCTTTTATAATGGGCGCAAAAGCGGCAGAAATGGAGGGGCATGACTGCGACGTGATTTCACTTTGAAGGACGACAATGAACTGAATGTACAATACGTATCTCGGTAGGCAAGAGTTGAAAATGTCAGCTGCTAATGTATATGCTAAGAAATAAGTTTTAAGAAATCTAGACAATATGCAATAAATTAGGTAGTTCCTGATGAATATAAATATCACTCAGGCTTCTCCCTTCCTTTCTTATATACATTTATGTTACGAGAATAGCTCATACGACATATTTCACTGGGGATAAAGCAGGGGAAATTAGCAAACAAGTGCAGATTGGATGTTGCCAAGTGATAATTATCCAATTCCAGGTGTATGGGACTATCAGTTACCTTATTTTTTTATATATATATTTTTTTGTATAAGAATAGGGCATAGGGCTCATTTCAATAGATGAAATCAGTGGAAAAATCCGAGGAAGATTTACTTAGCGCAGAGCGACTGAGCAGACGACACTAGAGGGTAATGGAGGGGAGGTAGGGAGGGAAGTCTAGAATGAGGGAAAATGGCTAAATTGTCAACAATGGATGGGAGTACTGATGACATTAGCAGCTCTGACTCTTGCTGGACATTGGCAGTGCTGATAGATGATAGAAGTCACCACCTGAAAGCTCAGGCGAATTCAAAACAACACAGAATCACACAAGTATATTTCTGCCCGGAATCGTGCTAATTCTGTTCTTCGCTCTGCTAAAAATAATTTCATCTATGCTAAATGTTCCCAACTCTCCAACTCGAATTCTTCTAGCTCCTTTTGGCGCCTTGCCACAAACCTTTCTAACAACTTTACGTCATCATCCTTCCCTCCTCTTTTGTACTCTGATGGCTCTGTAGATATCTCTTCTGCTGATAAAGCAGATCTCTTCACTCAGACTTTCTCCTCCAATTCTACCTTAGACAATTCCGGTGCTGTTCCTCCATCACTTCC
>JAGKTI010006240.1:0-25361 GCA_018397915.1 Birgus latro | reverse complement strand
CTTCATTACCGCGCCTCCCACCCCCAGCCGCCCCGCTCTCCCTCCGTCAAACCGAATTCCCGGAAGTTCATGCGTGTGCGTGGGGGGTGATCGTTTATCATAAGTGCGCTGTTTTTCATTTTATATTACTTTTATATTCTCAAGTACATGTTGACCACGAGGTACACTGTGCATGATTTGAAATACATTTCCTATAGTAGTATACGTGTAGGGATATATATACTTTACTAAACTTTCATTGTTCCTATAAATATAGACTTTACAGACATAAAAAGGTATATACAGTACTCATATGTTGCTCCTCGTGGCGTTGATACACTGCAG
This sequence comes from Birgus latro, assembly GCA_018397915.1. Taxonomy (NCBI): domain Eukaryota; kingdom Metazoa; phylum Arthropoda; class Malacostraca; order Decapoda; family Coenobitidae; genus Birgus; species Birgus latro. The sequence goes on along the minus strand of JAGKTI010006240.1, from coordinate 25,037 downwards.
GATGTACGTTGGGAAAGTCCAGGTGAAGTGTAGGTAGTGGAGGTGGCCTTTGATCTGCAAACAGATCCGACAAGAGGGTGAAGGCAGGTCCTCAGGGACTCTGCAACAATGGTGAGCCTACAGGGCTGGGATTTGAGCAATTATCTATCTCGCTTTCATCGCTCGTACTCTCACTATCACTGTCGTTTTCTGGTATATAATCATCGTCTGACTCACTCACTGATATGTCTGATTGAGTTTCACTGTTGTCAGACTCATCAAACTCACTAGCAAGCTTTGTATCAAATTCATCATCAGCATCAGATGACGCCATGATGACGCAAAAACAGCCCAAAAAAACACACACACAGACACAGCATGCAGCTTGGGGGAAACTGAGGGGTTTCGGGTGAGAACTGGCTGCTGGTAGGTTATGTGGCCAAGGAGGGTGGTTGTCATGGTAACCACGTGCTGATATGCCTAGTGCAACTATTTTTTTCTGTTTATATCATACCATATAGGTCTATATATATGCCCAAAACATTAGAAATAATAAATCATATCCAAAATACCCAAATGATGTCAATCATGGCCTGGCATGGACTCTGATATGGCCATGGCATGGCCATGACAAGGAGAATGACGTCAGAGTCAAGTTGCCAGTTCTTACAACCCAAGTCTCTCCAGTAACCCCCAAACCAACACTCCTACCCTTCTATACCTCCCTATGCTTATCAGGTTTACCACCATAAGCCTTACAATTATTCGGTTCCTCGCCAGAACTTTTTCTAGGTTTACAAGCGTAAACCTTATCGATTTCGGTAATGAAGAGGTTAATATAGTAAGGGGTGGTCACAGACAAAGCACCTCCATGTAATCCTGTCCCCTGCCATTTCACTGCCCTCCCTCCAGCTCACACTCCCCTCCCTCCAGCTCACACTCCCCTCTGTCATATACCCCTACTCCATCACTCCCTCTCATCCTCGACCTCCCCATCCCTTTCCCCCCTTGCACCTCACTCCCATACACTCTCCTAACTAGTCTCTCGCTCTCCATCCTCTCCACATGGCCGAACCACCTCAGCGTATGTCTCCTATTGCTTTTTGTCACATCCACATCCACACCACAATGCTCCTTCACTTCCTCATTTTTCAGTGTATCTCTCCATGTAACCCTACATGCTCCCCTCAGATAATTCATTTCCACTGCTCTCACTCTTGACTTGTGTCCCTCCAACAAGGTCCAAGCTTCGCATCCATACGTTAGGGTTGGTATCACAATACTGTACTGTCATGCAGCAACTTTTTTACTTCCATGCTCACTTCCCTGTTCGTTATCACTGCTTTCAAAGAACCAGCAACCTTTCTTCCTTGTTGTACCCTTTCAAGCATTTCAATCTCTGAACTTGCACCCTTACTCATCACACTACCCAAGTACTGTACTTAAATGCACTCACATTTTCCATTTCCTCCTCATCCAGCCTCACTTTACATTCAGTGGCTCCATTTCTCTTGAAGACCATAACTTTACTCTTCCTTACATTCTGTTTCTTACCCACTCACCCACTCATTCACCAAGCCTTGCAGTTCCTATTCATCTTCACTTAACAATACAGTATCATTTGCAAACAACAGTACAGGGAGTTTCCAAACACTGCCCTCTCTCATTAGGGTCACACCAACATCCACTGTCCTATCTTGTACCTCTTTTATAACCCCATCCATATACAGATTGAACAGCCATGGGGGCATGACATCGCTGTTTCCATCCAGCATTTAGATAGGAAAATTCACTTAGTTCACTATCCACACACACTGCAGCCTTAGCACCCTCATACATACCCTGCATAGCATTCGCCATCTTTCCATTTACTCCATATGTTCTGAATACTTTCCACATCCCTTGTCTATCCATCCTGTCATATGCTTTCTCCAAATCCATGATGGCCACATAGTACCATTATAATAATACAGTAATAATAATAGTTATAATAATAATTTTATTATTAATAATAATAATCTGTTAATTTATCTATTGCCAGACGCCTTAATCCCGTAAGGGGTGGCCACAAACAAATCACCTCCATGTCACCCTGTCCCCTGCCATTTAACTGCCCTGCTCCCAGCTCACACCCCCTTCTCTCATATACCTCTCCACTCCATCCCTCCATCTCATTCTTGGCCTCATCCTCCCTCCCTCTTCCCCCCCTCCACCTCACTTACCTACACTGTCTCACCCTCCCTTTTCCCCCCTCCACCTCACTCACATACACTCTCCTCGTCAGTCTCTCACGCTCCATCCTCTCAGTGTGGCCAAACCACCTTAATGTGTTCTTCCTAACGCTTCCTATCACATCCACATCCACACCACAACACTCCTTCACTTCCTCATTTGTCTGTCTGTCTCTCTATGTGACTCCACATAACTCATTTCCACTGATGTCACTCTTGATTTCTGTCCCTCCAACAGGGTCCAAGCTTCACTTCCATATATTAGAGTTGGTATCACAATACTGACATGTAGCAGCTTTTTCACTTCCCTGTTCCTTATCACTGCTTTCAAGGAACCAGCAACCTTTCTTCCCTGCTGCAGCCTTTCAAGCACTTCACCCTCTAAACATCCATCCTTACTCATCACACTACCCAGGTATTTAAATGAACTCACATTCTCCATATCCTCCCCATCCAATCTCACTGTACATTCACTGACTTCACTTCTCTTGAAGACCATCACTTTACTCTTCCCTACATTCACCTTTAGATTCCGTTTCTTACACACTCTGCCAAATTCATCTACCAAGCCTTGCAGCTCCCCTTCATCTTCACTTAACAACACAGTGTCATCTGCAAACAGCAGTACAGGGAGTTTCCAAACACTGCCCTCTCTTACTAGGGCCACTCCAACATCCAATGCCCTACCTTGTATCTCTTTTTATAACCCCATCCATATTCAGATTGAACAACCAGAGAGACATGACACGTCCTTGTTTCAATCCAACCTTTGAATGGAAAAATTCACTCAGTTCACCATCCACACGCACTTCAGCCTTAGCACCCTCATACATACTCTTCACTGCCTTCAGCAACTTCCCATCTACTCCATATGTTATTAGTGCTTTCCACAGGTCTTGTCTATCGACCCTGTCATATGCTTTCTCCAAATCCTTCAAGGCTACATACAACTTCTTTCCTTTCTCAAGAAACCTTTCCACTGAAGATCTAAGAATGAATATCTGATCTACACAGCCTCTTCCCTTCCTAAAACCTCCCTGTTCTTCTGCAACTAATTCCTCTGTTATTTCCCTAACTATGTTAATAAGTATCCTACCATATACTTTTACTATTACACTAAGAAGGCAAATCCCCCATTGATTACCACACACTGCTTTTTCCCCTTTTCCTTTGAACAGGGGAATAATTATACTTGACTTCCAATCCTCTGGGACTCTACCTTCCTGCCAGGCCAATCTGCACACCTTCCACATCCATTGTATTACTATCTCTCCCCAATACTTCAGCATTTCACCACACACTCCATCAATTCTGGGGCTTTCCCCATTTTAACTTTCTTCATCGCTTCCTCAACTTCCATGCTACTGATTCTATCCTCTCTTCCCACATCCTTCCTTCTCCCAGCCATTCCCCATCCACATATACTTGCATTACTTTCATTCTCTTTGTTCAACAATTCATTAAAGTGTTCTCTCCATCTTTTTACTTTTTCTCCCTTCTCTACTAGTAATCTACCATTTTTTATCTCTCACTCCCCAACTAACTTCTTTGACACCCTGTCTAACTCACTCTACTCTTTTCAGAACATTTTCTTACATTCCCTCCACTTTGCACTCAAATTCCTTCCAAATTCCTCATCATCTCTCTTCTTACTCTCTCTTACTAATCTTTTAATAATTGTCCATCCATCATCCAATCCTACATTGCCCCTTGAGAAGCGTAGGAGCCTGGGGCTAGGCAAGTTGGTCCTGGCATTTAAGGCAAGAGTGACCAGCCTTACTCATCCCAGAGTGGCAGTACATGACCAATAAACCCCAACCCTCCCTTGGATATAAACCTTCACCAGCTCAATCCGATTGGAGCGCCACAATTATGCACTAAACCACCGGGTGCCATAGTATGGTTATATGGGTACCACTCAGTGTAGTAAATGGTTTCCTGGTGTACAGGAAACCATTTGGCTTGTCACTCAGTGTAGAGTCACCCATAGGTAGAAGGAAGAGGAAAGAATGAAGGAAAGAAAGACAGAAGAGGGAGTGTAAAGTCACCCATAGGCAGAAGGACAAGGAAAGATTGAAGTAAAGAAAGACAGAAGAGGAAGGAAGGAAAGGTGGAGGGAAGAGAGGAAAGGGCTGACACCCGAGAGCAACTGCATCGAGTGAATGGATGGTGAGCGCCCCCCACCTACCACATAAAAATTGTCATCATCATATATAAATTTATGTCTGAACATATGATGCAACTTGTTCTGCTAACCATGAGTTCCATTTCATTGTTATGGGTATTGGTAATAAATAACAATATTAACCCCTCTGGTATGCAAGTCTCCAGCCTCGACTACCCCCCAGGAAGCAAAAACAGGCCTATTTTTTTACTTTCTTAAAGGGTTAAAAGTTTTATGCCTGATTTATATAACTTGAATTTACACACCTGATAACGCAAACCCCACCCTCCTAGACTCAATAGTTACTGAGCTATGACCTGTCAAATTTGATAATACTGTAGTTACCCATCACAGCCTGGGCAAGAAAGAAAATATGCCACTCGCACCCATTTTCTTCCCAGAAATACATACAAAAATCACCAAAATCAATATTTTTTTGGTGTGTATAGATGTTATAAACCATTTTATAGTGCTTAGAAAAAAAAAAAATGGTCACAATCCTCCTCCAAAAAATATGATAAGGCTGAGATGGAGCTGAAACTATAAACAAGTGATAAGGAGTGTTACCATATGTTCACACATATAAAATGTACAAAGAAATACGTAAGACTGATACTCTATAATCTTTGACTGGTACACAATTATATCCATAGGCAGGTAAAGTAGGCAGGTAACAAGGATCCCCCCCCCCCCCCCCAAAAAAAAAAAAAAAAAAAAAAGTAACTGTGATGTGTACATCTGCATGCAAAGACACAATTAAAGTACAAGTAATGATTCAAAATGCACCATAAAGCATAAAAATTACACAAAATATTAGAGCCCGGGGGGGTAAAGATACTCCGTGCTTGGGGGTGGGGGTGGGGGGTGGTAAGGCCAGAAGGGGGTGTATAGGGATGGAAGGATGGGAGGAGACCACCACCAGACACAAAGGAAGGACCCCAGTGGAGTACAGGGACTTAGAGGGAGGGTAAGGGGGAAATACCCTCCCCTCCAGATGGAGGGGGACATGGGGGGGATCCACATTGGAGGGGTGGAGGATGCATGAGGGTGTGGGAAGGGTGGTTGTGGTGGTAAGAACTGAGGGAGGTAGGGTAGTAACAATGTAGTGGGATAGATGGACGCAGTGAGAGGGAGGTGGGGAGTACACCTACCGCCACCTTGGTACGGGCCTGGATCCGTCTTCTTGTGTGTTCAGTACTTAGTTCAGATTGGTCAGAAGCCATCTATGTCACAGCCAAGGTGGAGCAAGCTGCTGCCAGTTTTTTGCAGAAGTTGCACAATCAACGTTCCTTGTCCATTTAAAAAATTGCGAAAAAACGTTGATCGTTGAGCACAGTGCTTTATGGGTTAAGAGAGAAAAGCATCTGTGCATTTTATTTGCAACCCTTCCTAGTATTCAGTGTAAGCTCCTCCTGCCAGAATCTCAGCACTTAGTAGTCAGTAGTCGTGGCATGGATACAATCAGTGTCAAAGTTAGCGCCCATCCCTTTACAATCATATCACCTCCAAATCACCTAATATACTTTATGAAACCTTACTGGAGTCACATTCCTCGAACAGATAAATTCATTCATGCCTACATGCCAAGAATGTAGAAGCACCAACTGTACAGACCCAGATTGAGTAAGTGCCCGAAAAGCCTTGGATATGCCTAACAAAACTTGTTGTTGTTGTTGTTACCAGTGTACGTGTTAATTGAAATACAGAAAGAGAAATGGGAAAGCAGCTGGGGTTGATGAGGTGTATGCAGAGATAATTAAGTGTAGTGTAGAGAGTTGAATGAAGTTCTCATTGGAGATATGTAAGAAGGCATGGATGAATGAAACTGTGCCAGCAGAGTGGAAAAAGGCTGTGATTGTACCCCTGTACAAAAATAAAGGTGAGCAAAGTGAGTGCAAGAATTATCGTGGCATAAGTTTATTGAGTGGTAGGGAAGGTGTGTGGATGAATTATTATAGAGAAAGTAAGAGAGATATCAGAAGTCCTATGAGTGATGAACAGGGTGGCTTTAGGAGTGGCAGAGGATGTGTGGCTCAGATATTTGCAGTGAGACAGCAGAGAAGGCTTGTGAGAAGGACCATAAGGTGTTTATGGCATTCATGGATCTGGAAAAAGCATATGACAAAGTGGACAGAGAAGGATTGTAGAAATTTTTGCATATGTACGGTGTAGATGGTAAGCTGCTAGGTACTGTTAAGAGTTTTTATGATGGTAGTGAAGCAAGTGTAAGGGTTAATGGGCATCTAAGTGAATGGTTCACGATCAGTGTGGGTGTGCGACAAGGTTGTGTGATGTCCCCATGGTTGTTCAATATATATATGGATGGGGTGATGAGAGAAGTAAAAACATGAGTAATGGAGAGGGAGATGGCATTGGTAATGAATGGTGATGGATTGAATATCTCAAATTTTTTGTATGCCGATGATGCAGTACTGCTTGCAAATACTGGACAAGAACTTAGGCTAGTGCAAAGTTTTGCTGATGTCTCTGAGCGTCGTGCCTTGAGAGTAAATGTAGAAAAGAGTAAAGTGACGGATACTGAAAAAGATGGTGACTCCCAGTGCGATGTTACAGTGAATGGAGAGGGACTGGAATTGGTGAGAGAGTTCAAATACCTTGGTACAGTGATAGAAAAGAGAGGAAAATGTGAAAAGGAAATGGAAAGTAGAGTGACACAAGGAAGAAAAGTAGCTGGTGCAATGAATGCCTTGATAAGAAACAGAGGCTTTAGTGTTGCAGCTGCATGAGACTTACATGAAGGAGTATTAGTGCCAACTTTAACATATTGATGTGGTGTGGCATGAAAATGAACAGTCAAGAATAAGAGCAGTGGAGGTGGGACTGCTGAGGAATGTATGTGGAGTACAGTGAGTGGATAGGATGTGAAGTAATGTGTTTCATGAAATATGTGGAGTGAGGAAGTCTGTGGACACCAGAATCAAAGAGAGTGTACTGAGGTGGTTGGGTCATATGAAGAGAAGGGATAAAACTAAGGTGATATAGTCATGTGGAGAGGATGGATAACAATAGAGTGGCGAAAAAGATGTATCTGAGCGATTTTGAAGGAGGGAGGAGGCGAGATAGGCCAAGAAGAAGGTGGAGACATATGGTGGATGATTGTGTGAGGAAGAGAGGTTTGGAAGTCTGTGAGACTAGGGAACTGACAAGAGATCGAGATGGCTGGATGAATGTTGTGAGAAGTGCATGATCAGGGATTTGGCACCCCCTTTTAATGTGGCATCGTCCGGATTGATTCTGTTGGATACATTTATGTGAAGCTACAGAACGTGGTGAATGTTTTTGGCGTATTCGATAGAGCCAGGATTCCAGGTGCTTGAGTGATGAGTGAATGGATGCGTGGCCCTTTGGATTGGGCAGATTTGGGGTGTCTGGACATTGCTGCTCCTCACCCTGCCCAAGGGTAGGAAAGGAGGTCCGGATGATGATGATGATGAAAAGGCATTAGTCATTTCTCCAGTGGTATCTATGATTTTGTACATTCACAATTCCCCATAACCTCTTGAATGCAATAATGCATTACTTATGTCTCATCCTCTTCACTGAGAGAATTTTTTTATTTTTTATTTTTATCAACTATCAGTATATGTTTTATTTTCAGGTGTAGGACTTTAAATAAAGATTTTGTTTTTCTCTGGGAGAACCAGCTTTAATAAAGAATCATCGGTGACTCTTCGGGTATATTTCCAGTTGTTTTGTCAGCACTTTGGAGGGACTATAGAAAGAAACCACGAAGTTCTCCGGCAGAACAGTTTTAATCTCTTGACATCCCTGGTGGACCTGGAGGGTATCCAGCCTCAGCCTGACCGTAACTCTAGTCGCCAGCATACCCATCACTCCACCCAAGCCTCCGAGGACAGTTCAGTTGGTTGAACAACATGGTTCGTATCATGCTGGTGTTTGTTATGATGACTTTGTACAAAAGTGCCTATAACTCCAGATCTCCCCTATATCCACTTCACACATATTTCAATGGGATGCACCTAAAGCACTGTATATAGACTACAAGGAGTAAGCCCACACAAAAATATTGGGACATTTGTGACGCCACGCACAGTCCAGCTCGGCGGCTCAGCTGTGTTTACATGTGTGGAAGGGACGGGGTTGTAAGTGGCATTTAATAATTACTATAAGTTATTTTTTGTTATTGTAATTTGTCTTCATGTTGAAAAGGACAGAGAGGATGATCTACGAGTTTCTCAGGTCTTCTCGAGGTTACTATTAACAGCTGCCATGACTGAAAGCCACTCTATAACTATTGTCGCGCCCTCCCTTGACACAGAAATAATATTTATCTTGGGAATATTATCCTCCTGTATTTAATACTTTGGTAGCATGAATCATTCAGACACTGGCAATGCGCGACTTCGATCTTCACTATTTACATATACTCAGAACTGGGAACTGGAAGAAGTGAAAAAATGATATGGCTTTTCTAGGCTTTAATTATAAAAGAGTATTCACAAGATATGTACATACATAAAAAATCATGAGGTATTTTCCCACCTCATTTCACTTCGTATAAAGTTCCGTGCTGGAAACCACACTAAAACATCTACACTCAGTTCACTTTATTACTAACACAATATTAATTAATTAAAGTTCTCATAAAAAGTTATGTGCTTTAAAATAAATCTTATATATTTAATCCTATAATAATTACTAGTGCTGTTACAAGTAAAGCACTCTCTTTATTCACTTATATATATTAAGTTACACTGTTACACTAGTACAAGATAAACACATCTAAAAATCTCTTCTCCTTCCGTTTCTAACTAGGAGTCCTTTTTTACCAGTCCCAGATGACAGACAAATATAATAGCACTGTTCACAAGTTGTACCGCGATTACATAAGCTTGTACTTTTAACTTACTGTCAACAGTAGTGCCCTCATGTCACCCCTGGAACTCTACTTCCTTTCAGCTTCAGTTACGTCCCTCGTGACGTGTCCCGCTGCCCCTGGCTGTGTCCTCCCGTCATGGCGTCGCCCAGAGCTCTGAGTTACGTCCTCGTGACATGTTCCGCTGCCCCTGGCTGCGTCCTCTCGCCACGACGATTTCTCCACCTCTGAGTAGCCCTGAGTCTGAGCTCTCCCATTTATCCTGGCCTCAAGGGTTGCCGATGTTCACCAGCAGGTCACATGGTTGCGAGGTGGGTGATGTAGTCATCCACCGTAGAGGCTCAAGCAAAGTGCCGTGTCAACATGTGTACTCTCGGCCGCAAACATTGGGAAAGCTTTGATAAACACTGGTGGATGTTGATTTTTGCACATTGCAACACATACCACAGAAGAATGCTTACAACCACGAAAGGTAAACACGCTAGATGCAAAGATCAGCACATGTTCCCACCGTTTACACAACATCCAACCAACACCACCACTCCTCTGACTCTCTTTCTCTCTCCTCCTTTCAGCTTTTATTTTCTCTCTCAACCTTCCTTCCTTACTCCACCTCCCTATACCTATTGTCCGCAACTCTCTCTCCTCTGTCCGTGTTTCACCCTAAACTCACATCCAGCAGGTGTACTCGTCTCCACACGTGTTACAGCTGTGTGTCTGCTTACATCTGCCTGAGGAGAGGCTTGTCGGCTTCCCGACACTATGTAGTAGTAGTAGTAGTACCCTAGGCAGTCTGGCCGAACAGCCCCGAGTCCCTTAGGAAGGCCATGGCTGAGGCCAAGTTTTCCCACAGAGCTCTCAAGGAGTGTATGTTGTGTTGTTGGCATAGGTGATTGTGTGCAATGCAGTCTTCCATAATGTGCTTAATAGTATGGGGTGCTGTGTTACATTTTGGACAGGCATCAGTGATGGAATCATTCAGCCCCTTCTGGTAACTTAAGAGGGCTGGATGATGCCCACATCTCAGCCTGACTAGGTGGACCCTGTCCTCATGAGGAAGATAGGATTCAGAAGGGTGGATATCAGGAGGCGGTGTATGCAGCTGTGTGTTGTCTTTAAGTGACTGAATGGAGTGGCGAGTGATTTGAGTATGGATATGCTTTTGGAAGCTGGTCTGAGGTGGGCGACAGGGGAGAGATGACAGTATTTGTGTATGATATCATGTGCTGGATGTTGTTTTGATGTTCCTTGGTGTGTATGGATGTGCTGCCATGTAGTGTAGTGGATGTTGTGGGTTTGTGGAGGCTTCAGCGAGAATTTGGGTGCCACTCATGTCTAGGTGATCCTTGACTTTGAAGACTTTGGTTTCTTGATGTAGGTGGTCTGTGAGTGTAGTAGCTGTGCAGCCTGTGATTATTTTTAGGGCCTTGCTTTGTATGGTCTGTAGAGTGTTGTAGTGTGTTTTAATGAGGTTAGGAGCCCAAGCAGAGGTTTCATAATTCATCACTGAATGTATATATTGTTTGTGTACTGTGGTGGTGGTTGCTTTGTTGTGTCCAAATGTTGTATGGCCAAGTGACCTCAAGGCATTGAGTCTTGGTGTTATTTTATTTTTAATGTTTGTGATGTGTTGTTTAAATGACATTGATGTATTGTACAGTACACCAACAATTTTGGGCGTGTGTGGTAGGGGAGTGTTGTTTATGGTGAGGTGTGGAATGTGACTGTGTTCTGCTGTCCAGTTTGTGAGAAGGGTCTCTATAGATTTGGCTGGTGCAAGTTTGAGCCTGTTGGAGGATGTGTGCAGCTGTGTGTGCACTTTGGTGTGTACATGGAAGTGTTATGTCATCTGAATAGGAAGCTATGCATATCTGTGGTGTGTGGGGTGTGGGTATGTCATGAATGTGTAGGTTAAAGAGTGTAGGGGACAAAACAGATCCTTGGGGGATGCCATTTGTGAAGTTTCTGATGTTCAAAGACTGACCGGCAAATGGTACATATGTACATCTGCCTGCTATGTAGTTTGCCAGCCATCTTTTTGTGTTGTGCATGTTTGTGTTGAATATTTTGTTTGTCAGGCTGTGGCAGGGGATGGCATCAAAAGCTTTGCTAATGTCTAGTGTGACTAGGAGTGTTCTGTGTGGTGGCCTTGCTGAATTCATGCCATCAAAAACTCTCTGTGTAAGGTCTGTAAGAAGAGTTGTTTTGTGGAGTGTAGTGGCCTAAAACCATGTTGTGATGGGGCTAGGGGGGTGTGAGGTGTAACTAGTTTTAGTAACAGTCGTTCAGTGACTTTAAAGGGGGTGCAGAGGAGTGTGATGGGGCGGTGTGAGGAAGGTAACGTGGGGTCTTTGTTTGGTTCAGGGATAGTAATGATAATGCCATGGTTCCAGATGTTGGGTATTATGTTGTGTGAGTAGCTGCAGTTTGATATGTTGGTGAGTGCTTGTATCCCTTGTGGTCCGAGGTGTTTAAGGTGAATGTTGAATATGTTTTTTTTTTTGTTTTTTTTTTCTCCAGAACAGAGGAAGGAAAAACAAATGAATAAAAAAAAAAATCCATACACCTGATTACTGATGTCCTCCATTCATGAAATATCCATAACAGTTGGACTTGAACAGCTGTAGGTTGAAGTTTGGAGGGAAACAACTCTGGGGAAGCGAGTTCCAGAGAGATGCAGTTCGGGGAATAAAAGAATTCTGATAGGCGGAAGTTCTGCAATATGGCTGTGTGACATTCCAGTCATGACCGCTGCCAGATGCCCGTGTAGCATGAGGGAAGACATGGAGAGGTGGCACAATGGACACAACTTTGTCTGAGCATTTGCCATAATAATATCTGTAAAATAATGCAAGAGAGGCGTCATTTCTTCTTACTCGTAGGGGAGGTAAATTATTGGTAATAGCTGGGTTATTAATAATTCCAATAACTTTCTTCTGAATTTTGTCTAGTTGTTTTAATGCAACCTCTCCACATCCATTCCACAAGGGTAAGCAATATTCAAGCTGAGAGCGCACATGACTCTTGTAAATTATAGCTATCTGCTCATCAATGAAGAAGTTACGGACTCTATATAATAATCCAATTTTGTTTGAGGTGGTTTTAGCAAGTGATCTGACGTGAGAGGTCCAGCTGAGGGCACTGTTAAGTGAGACGCCGAGAATTTCAACACTTTTGGAGACGGGAATATTAGTACAAGTAGCATTGAAGGTAATATACTGTATGAATTAGGCAATATCTGTCTGTTGGTAAATTGTATATATTTGGTTTTAATAGCATTAAATGAGACAAGGTTGTTTTGTCCTCATTCACTGATCATAGATAAGTCTTGATTTGTGGAGATGGCTGTGCTGAGTTGAGAATTGGAGATATCAGATTTTTTAAATGGGTGTCTGAGTGTGAATGAACTGTGAAGTGTTGAGTCATCTGCATATGAATGGATTGGATTGTGGGTGACAGATAAGAGATCATCAGTATGAACCAGGAACAGCGTTGGTGCCAGAACTGATCCCTGTGGCACGCCAACATTAACTGAGTGGGAATTGGAATATACATCACCTACTCTTATTTTTCTGTCGCTGAGATATGAGGCAAGCAGAGGAACAGAAGACGTTAGTCCATAGCAAGGGAGTTTGGACAGCAGGGAACGATGCCATACTCTGTCGAAAGCCTTAGAAATATCAAGGGCTACTGCGTGAGTTTCTCCATATGGGTCAGTTGATTGATGGATGGTATGAGTGTACTGGGGTGAGGTTAGTCACTGACCTGATAAATATGATTATATATGAGTGTGTGGTCCCAGATGATTGGCTGAAGAGTGTAATTGTAAATGTGTACAAAGGGAAGGGTGATGCCCTGGAAAGGGGAAATTACAGAGGTATAAAGCTCTTAGATCAGATAATGAAAGTAATGGAGAGAGTTCTAGAAGATATGATTAGAGAAAGAGTGAATATCGATGAGGTGCAGTTTGGGTTTATGTCAGGCAGGGGGACCACTGATGCCATATTCATTGTTTGACGGCTTCAGGAATAATATATTGGAAAGATAGGGGAATTGCATTTTGTTTTTATTGATTTGGAAAAGGCCTTTGACAGAGTCCCTAGAGAGGTGGTGAAGTGAGCAATGAGAAAGCTAGGGTTGGAAGAGTGGTTGGTTAGGGTGGTTATGGCCATGTACGTGGGTGCTCGCACCCAGGTAAGAGTGAATGGAGCTTTGGGTGATAAGTTTTCCGTGAATGTTGGTGTGCATCAGGGGTCAGTTTTGAGTCCCTTGTTGTTTATCATGGTGCTTGAAGCCCTCTCACGTGACTTCAGAGATGGACTCCCATGGGAGATGTTGTATGCTGATGATTTGGTGTTGATTGCAAAGAATGAAAAGGAGGCTGAGGAAAGATTTAAGAAGTGAATAGATGGTATAGGGTACAAGGGCTTAAGGGTAAATGCAGATAAAACAAAAGTGATGATATCTAGGGTTGGTGGCAGTACAATCAGAGGAGAGGGAGAGTGGCCATGTGCAGTTTGCCACAAGGGTGTGGGAAGTAATTCCATCTTGTGTAGTGTTTGTGATAAATGGGTGCACAAGAGATGTAGTGGTATTAGAGGTAGACTGCGAGATGATGCTGATTTCATGTGTGCGGCGTGTCGGGGAGAGCAGGTGGAGATTGTTAGGCGTGAGAGGGTTGAACTTGCAGGTGAGTCTCTTGAGTGTGTGGAGGAGTTTTGTTATTTGGGAGACATGTTATGTGCCGGAGGTGGGGCTGGAGTTAGCTTGGTTGCTCGGGTGAGAAATGGTTGGAAGAAGTTCAGGGAGCTGTTGCCTCTCCTGACATTGAGAGGACTCTCCTTACATGCTAAGGGGTCTTTGTATGCAGCATGTGTCAGGAGTGTGATGCTGTATGGTAGTGAGACCTGGGCAGTAAAGGAAGAGGATATTCGCAGGTTTAAACGTACAGAAATGACAATGATTATGTGGATGTGCAGTGCGTCCCTGCGTGCAAGGCCTGGGGGGGCTGGGTTTACGATGGAAGAGTTGAGAGGTAGGATGGGACTGGAGTGTATTGGTGTTGTGATGAGGAGAGGTAGGCTGAGGTGGTTTGGACATGTGGAGAGGATGGGGGATGATAATTAGGTACAGAGGGTGAGAGGTGTTAATATTGGGGGAGGGGTAGCCCGAGAAAGACATGGGACGAGGTCTTTAAGTGTGACTTAAGGGACTGAACAGGGAGGCTGCCAGGGATTGAGCAGCGTGGAGAGCTGCCATTAGGTGACCAAGGCCGACGCATGCAAGCATGTTGGAGCCTTCAAAAACGAAATGAAACGATGAGTCAGGAGATTGAGTATGTCAATGGTGGATCTTTCGTGGCGAAAACCATATTGTTTATCGCTAATTAAGTTGTTGGATTCAAGGTGTTTAACTATGTGCTTATTGATTAAAATTTCAAATACTTTACCAAAAAAGATGTGACAGCTATTGGGTCTGTAATCAGAGGGGTCAGAGGAACTTCTTTTCTTTGGAATTGGGTGGATATTGGCTTCTTTCCATGAATTAGGGAATGAAGAAGTACATATACATAGTCTGAATAGTTTAGCAAGAACAGGTGCAAGATCTGGGGAACACTTTTTCAAAACAATTGGAGGAATTCCATCTGGGCCTGGAGCTTTGCTGGTAGGTATATTGTCTAGGATGGATTTTACGTATCATGTCCGTATTTTAAGTGGAACAATTTCGGGAGAGTCATGTTCTAGTACTGAGACATTCTGACTGACTTCCTCTAAGGTAGAATTTCTGGCAAATGTACTGGCAAAGATATTTGCTTTCCTATGTGGGTCATTTGTAATGTTGCCGTCTGAAGATTTAATTGGGGGAATTGATGATGTCTTGTTAAAGTTATTATTGAAAGAATTAAGAGTTGACAAGAATATTCTATTGTCGTTAGGGTTGTTAAGTAGTTTTGATGCTTGATTATGAAGAAAGTTTGATTTAGTGAGATTTATTACAGCTTTAGCATGGTTTCTAGCAATTTTAAACTGACAGAGTGATTCAGATGTTTTTGATTTTAAGAAAGTGTTATATGCTAATGACTTTTGGGATGTTGCTCTGGCACAGTCGTTATCAAACCATTTTGAAGGGTTTGATCTTATAGTGAACTGTTCCCTTGGTATAAACAAATCCGTACTAGCTAGTATTAAATCACTAATATAGGACTGGGTAGAATTGGCATCACTAGAGAAGAAAGACTGCCATGGAATGTCAGCAAGATAATTTCTAAATCCATCCCAGTTTGCCCTATCAAAGTGCCATCGGGTCACCCTGACAGGTTCAGAATGCGGAGGTTTGGGGGGACTAACTAATGAGGCTTTGATGAGATTGTGATCAGAGGATCCAAGTGATGACAGTACCTCTATCCTGTATTGATCTGGATTATTTGTCAGGAATAGATCCTAGAGATGGGCATTATGGTCAGGATTATCCGGTATTATGGTTGGTTGCTTTACCAGCTGCATGAGGTTAAACGATTCCGCAAACAGCTCGCACTTTAGACCAACATTGTCGGCCTGGCAGAATGCAATAACCATTCAACATTATGTACGTTAAAATCACCCAAAATAGTAATTTCGGTACTAAGCGCAAGGTTGAGTTTACTCAACTGTGTGGATATTGAGTCAGATACACTGGATTCTGAAGAGGCATTGGGGGAGCGATAGACTACACAAATATATTTGGTAATATGAAGGTAATTCAGTTTTTACAATGAGTAATCAAAACTGGATGAAGTGAAGTTTAAGACAGTATCAACTGCATATTGAGATTTGATATAACAGCAGGTGCCGCCCTTGTTACGGAAGTTTGTGAGAAGATGGTAACCGGGAAAACAAAACGGGGATATTTCAGTAAAGGGTGAGATTTGTGGTTCTGTGAGGAATAGGGCCAGAGGGGATATGGACTGTCTGGTCCACAGGCAGATGAGTGCTCAAGGTTGCTAATTATGTGATCGTCTGGTTGTAAGTGAAAGCTGCATAGTCTGGGTCTGTGGGGAAATGTCTCTGACGTCGGATGATACGTCGGTCGTCGGGATGGGGGTTTAGATGGCTGACATGTGAAAAGTGATTGATGAGAGTGTTTGCTTGTTGTTTGTTTCAAGGTATTGTGTCTGTTGATGTGATGGCAGCGTGTGAGTGTGTAGTGTTGCTGTTGAAGAGTGTGATGCTGTTCAGTGTTTTGTAGAGTTTGCTGGTGTTTGTTTTGTGGTCAAGTGTTTGGAGATAATTATTCCAGTTTAGTGGTTGCTGTTCTGATATTTTATTGTTTATTTGAGTGGTGAGTTCTTGTATTTGTTGTACAGTGTCTTGTGTATGGGGTGTTGGGGAGTGTCGTACTGTGTCCTGTTGACTGATGAGACCTTGAATTTCTGGTGTGAAGTTGGGGTTGTCTCTCTTTCTGTTGCCTCTAGGGATGTATGTTTCATCAACATTTTGTATAATTGTATTGAAAATGTGCACAGCAGTGTTGATGTTTGTGATAGATTTACTGTTTAATGTTTTGAAATATTGTTCTGTTTCAGCTGTGAAGGCCTCCCAGTTGGTGCTCTTATAATTAGTGTGTGTGTGTCTGTGGCCAACTGGGGTGATTCTGGTTTTGGTAGTGATGATGATTGGAAGGTGGTCAGAGCCAAGGGTTTTGACCATTCTCAAGGATGTTGTGAGGGTGAGGTTTGGGGAGCAAAAGATGATGTCTGGGGATGATGGGAGGAAGAGGGCTTGGTGTGGGATATGGGTATGTTGATGGAGATTATTCAGTACGAAATGATTATCTGTTTGGGATTGTAGTACCAGCCCTCTGTCTGTGTCAGAGTTGTTGACATGCCAGGCTGATGCCTTGGTATTCAAATCACAACCCAAGATGATGTTGGGTATGTTAGTGATGTGGTGTATTTGTGAAGAGTAATTGTGTGGTACTGTGGGGGATGATTGAGGGGGAATGTATGTGTTTGTGATTGTTATATGTGATTTGTTACTAGTGCATATTTTAATTGATTGTATTTCTGTTGTGGTGTCATCTGGAGGGAGAAGTGACTTTGTGTGTGCACTGGTTTCTGAAAAGTTGATGGATTTGTGTACCAGGGTGATGAGTCCTGCGCCACTGCCGTCAGCCCGGTCTTGTTGAATGGTGGTGAAACTATGATATATGGTGTTTTTTGTATGTTCTGTGTAGTTTTGTTTCTTGTAAGATGGCAATGTGTATGTTTTGTTGTTTGATGAATTGTGTGAGTTCTTGGTTTTTGGTGTTTATGCCATCTATGTTTATTTGAAGGTTGTGTACATTGTGTGTGCGATGTTTGTTGTCTGCTGCAGCATGGGGGGGAGGTGGTGGTGTGGGTGTATGGGAAGGGATAGGAGAAGATTGTGATGGAGGTAAGGGTTGGGGTGAATTAGGATGGGGTGGAATGGGAGGGGTTGGGGGAGCGGATGGTGTTGGAAGGATCACCGGGTTTGGCTGAGGAGGTGTGGAGGAAGTAGGAGTAGGGTTGGTGGGGAGGTTAGTGGGTGGGGGGAAGGAGCATATGGAGCAGGTCCAGGTGTTTGTGTAATGGTTTCTGGATGCAAGTGTTGTGGAGGTGTAATGGGTCCAGTTCTTGCAGGAATTGCACTGAACTGAACTCCTTGTCTGTCGGCTCGACGTGATAAGTTTTGAGCATGTTGGACATATGTATTTGTTGGTGGGTCCTGGATTGCTCTCAATGTCCCGGGCTAGAAGAAGTCGTTAAGAAATGACCATTGGGGAATCATTTCTCGGTGTAGAAAAACAGTGTTGTTATGTGTTGTGCCGAGAGGTGTAGTACTTGCCTGGGCAACCAAAGCCACTCCCAGGTTCTTGGGCCCCGTCAGGAGCCCGGGGGGGGGGGGGTGTTGCAGTGGTTTGGCCCACATGCTGTCCTTCTCCTCTGCTTCGACAGCCTCTGGGGGGTAGACCCATGGCGAAGGCACCACCACTCCAGGTCCACTATGTTACGTGAACCACTGATGGTGGTATCACATAAGCATATTCTTCCTTCTTTGTCATTCATCCTCTGTTTGTGGGCCAAATTTGCTCCGTCTAGATTCTCAGGTGTCCATCAACCTTCTGAGAAAATGCTAAATGACAAAGAAGTCATATTGTGACCAGAGAAAGGGGGAAATGTAGCTAGTGACCCCCGGTTAAACCATTTAATACAAAAGAGGCCTACCAGTTCTAAATTAAATCGTCCCAAAGGTTCTGGAATGGTTCACCTACATTGATTTTATGCTCATAGGTAGGGGAAAAAAAAAAAACTTTGTTACACCAAAATGAGGATAAAATGGGTAAACAAGAGTGCATCAGTTAACTTGCATTTAGAGACAAATTTGTAACAGACCTACACCACTATTCTCATTTGTGCTCTGCCTTTATCCATTAGTTTTTGGATGTGTAACAGATGGGTCAGTCAAGAAAAACGTGTACTGCTTATGGATGTTCTCTAAAGAAAAATGACATCAGAAAATACCACAACCTCCCCAAGCAAAAATGATACGGTGATATATGGATTAATAAATGTTGCAGAAAAGACTTTTTTAATGTTAAAACTGCTGTTTTATGTGAAAAACATTTCAGCAGTAAGCAAAGAACCAAGAGTCTTAAATATGAATTGTTGGGTTGTGAGGTGCCAAACAATTATCACGGCCTTAAACCTGATGCCATTCCCAACCTGGAGCTTCTTTTAACACAGCCGAATAAGGATGACAAGATTCATCCCCATAGTACAGGTGAGTACAGTGCAATATGATTTGTAGTAGGAAAGGAGACATTACATTTTCTGTGATTCCAGCTTCCTACATCT
Organism: Birgus latro; assembly: GCA_018397915.1. Taxonomy (NCBI): domain Eukaryota; kingdom Metazoa; phylum Arthropoda; class Malacostraca; order Decapoda; family Coenobitidae; genus Birgus; species Birgus latro. The sequence goes on along the minus strand of JAGKTI010006240.1, from coordinate 5,952 downwards.
TCAAGTAATGCATACACTTTTGCATGCGGGATGTTGTATGCAGTATGTAATTGCAGTGAATTTTCTCCATATTGAAGGAAATTAAATACATTCAATACATTTTAGCCTTCAATTATATGGTCCTATGCACTTGTTAATCCCCCCCCCCAATGTACAGTACCTGTTTGATTTATGTCTTGTATTTCTGATGGATACGTGTATGTGAAGCTACAGAACGTGGTGAATGTTTTTGGTGTATCAGGTAGAGCCAGGATTCCGGGGGATTGATTGGTGAGTGATTGGAAGCCTGGCCCATTGAACTGGGCAAATTTGGGCTGTCTGGACATTGCTGCTCCTCACCCTGCCCTAAGGTGGGAAAGGAGGTCCGGATGATGATGATGATTTTCATACATCTGTGGTCATACACATTTATGACATTCTTTAACTTGACAGTTTTTCTGACCTTACTGCACAAGGATATATGTAGCCCACATAATTAACCCGTGGATTGGGCAGTTAACTTTTTTTTTTATCCCACCCTGTGGTGTACAAAAAATGAAGTGAAAAAAGTTTTTTTAGTTTTTGTTTATTATAGTCTTGAAGATAAACATGCAGGGCATCATCTGGTGAAAAAAATAATCTCTCTCTCTCTCCTTCTTTGTGTAGCGCCATGCATGAGTTTGCGTGGGTGTCAAGTTGTTTACGGTGATGCACGGCCAGCACAGCCTGAGCCGTGGCTCGCAACATGACGCTACCCAGCCTGAGCTGTGGCTCGCAACGTGACGCTACCCAGCCTGAGCTATGGCTCGCAATCCATGGATTAAAAAATGCACCACAACAAAAACCTACTTTCAAATAATCCCTGGATTTAGGTACTGATATTTTTTTAAGCTGACACTCCTAACCTACCCCAAACATTCTTTTTGAAAGTTGAATAGATTAAAACTAGGTACTTTTGCTTAGATTATGAAGAAATACTGTATTAGTAAATGTAATAAATGTGAAAATCTTGGGTGCACCAGCAAACAAGTTAATCTGTGAGCCTCTCTTACAGATATTTGTACTAACAGAGAGCAGCGGATGAAAAAGACAGCTGAAGAGACTTGATTCTGAAATACTCACACAAGGTAAGAGTACTGTACTCACATTATAAAGTAGCAAGAACCCTGTGGTTATGTGATATTGTAATACCCATTTTCTTCCCTTGAGCCCTCCAAGTTCTCTCCAGTTTATTGCTTTCATGATCAGGAAGTGTTTTTGTATACAGCACCTGAATGCAGTAGACAGTATTCATGTCTGGGCAGAAGGGATATGCCATTAGTGACTTGGGCCATGAGGTTTGAGGTGGCTGGAGTCAACTGGGAGATCATAGGGGAGATCATAGCTTTCTTCTGGATGACCCTTTGCATCTTGTCACACCGATGTTCATTTGTCTCAAGATCTGCACCATTCACATACACAGTACACACTTTGACTAGCTAATATAGCACGGTGGTTAGATACTCAGAATACCTGTCAGGTAAATGTATGGTACATTTCAGAGATGACAGTGACACCAGCCATGCAGCCAAGAATGGACCAGTCCATCTCTGTTTGCGGAGAGGAGACAGCCCACTTTTCAAAAACACCCACATCCAGAGCTACATGTTTCAACAGTGAACTGGATTGTCTCCTGCAGAGCACTCCAACAGTGTTGGACAACACCACTAATCAAAAAGGTAGATACCTGGGTTTGGAAAGTGATGAAACTGTCGGTGTAACATCTTCCAGTGCCTTAATACCCTATGCAAGTTCCAAACCATCAGTATGTGACAGTGCTGAAACCACTGTAAGCCTGATACTACTGCTTCTGATTCTGATAAAAACAAAGTAGAAGTCCTTCAGGAAAAAGTTCAGATACTAAAGTGTGAAGTAAATATTTGTAATAATAAACTGGATATTGCAAATGACATGCTAAAGAATGAATTGTAAAAATGCTTTGGCAAAAATTTCAATAGGTCATAGACTGAACATTTAACTTCTGGTCAGCCAGTCAGACAGTGGATAGAAGATGACATCATAGGTGCTCATAATATATACAGCCTTGGTTTAAAATCTTTCCAGTACATTAAAGAGCACCTTAACTTCCCATTACCAGGTGTTTCAACTCTGAATCATTGGATTAATAACATTAATGTAGAGCCAGGTATCCTAAATTCAGTTTTACAATTAATGTCTATCCGAGACCACTCACTCACAGAAGGAGAGAGGGCTTGCATCATCTCTTTTGATGAGATGAAAATTGACAACAAATGTTGCTATGACAAAAGTTCTCATGGAATATATAAGCCACATCAGTCAGTTCAGGTTTCCTTTATCAGAGGAATTATGGGTAAATGGAAACAACCTGTCTATAATGATTATGATGTAAAAACAGGTGACTTTACACTCCCTTCTCTGTCTTTCTCTCCTTCATTCTTTCCTCTTCCTTCTGCCTGTGGGTGACTCTACACTGAATGACAAGCCAAATGGTTTCCTGTACACCAGGAAACCATTTACTATGCTGGGTAGTAACCATATAACCAGATTTTGGCACCTGGTGGTTTAATGGGTAATTAAGCCGCTGCAGTCAGATTGAGCCGGCGTAGGTTTATATCCAGGGGGTGGTTGGGGTTGATTGCTCACATAATGCCACTCAGGGATGAGTGAGGCTGGTCACTCTCATCTTAGATGTCAGGACCAACTTGCCTAGCCCCGGGCTTTTACATTCCCCATAGGGCAACATAGGATTGGATGATGGATGGATGGACGTAAAAATGACAAAGAACTTGTTATTGTCAGTTACTGAAAAGGTTGAGACAACCGGATACCCAGTTCATGCGACAGTTCGCAACCTGGCAGGTGCTAATGTAGGTTTGTTCACATCTTTAGGAATATCATCTGTACACTCAACCCTCGGCTATCACACCCAATTGGTGCCTCTATGGCTGCGCTATAGCCGAAACTGTGATAGCCGAATTGAAGAACTTATGGTAATAATTCTAATTGGTGCCATGACCTCAATATTTACCCCAAAGAGACCCTTTTTGTACTGCAAAATAACATATAATAGTCTAAAAATGAGCATGCAAATTAGAAATATACTATATATCTACTGCCAGATGCCATAATCCCGTAAGAGGTGGCCATTTGACTTTGAGTTATTTGCTTTACGGGGAGGGTTAATAAAAAACAGAACTTAATATCCCTTTTGATGGCCGTCAGGCATCACACATATTTCGCCAGGAATAAGTTTCGGTGCCCATTGAAAAAAAAAATGCAGCGTGAAACTATTTTTGAAAGCCATTAGTCATCAACGATAAAGGAAAAAAAAACTATAAAGAAATCGACAGCAAGGACTGGTGGTTTCGGGACAGTTTGCCGTCAAGTCAAATTCGCCATCACAGCAATAACAAGACAATTCATTCTCTTTAATGAAGACAGCTATGGGTGATCTTTCTATCTATCTATCTATTGCCAGACGCCATAATCCCATTAGGGGTGGCCATTTGACTTTCAGTTATTTGTTTTACGAGGAGGGTTAGTAAAAAGCTGAACTTAATATCCCTTTTGATAGCCGTCTACCATCACACATATTTCGCCAGGAATTAGTTTCAGCACCCATTAAAAACAAAAAAAAAATGGAGTGTGAAACTATTTTTGAAAGCCATTAGTCATCAACAATAAAGGGAAAAAAATGAAAGCTATAAAGAAGTCGTCAGCAAGGACTGATGGTTTCGGGACAATTAGCCGTCAAAGCAATAACAAGACAATTCACCGTCATTAATGAAGACAGCTATGGGTGATCTATCTATCAGTTGCCAGACACCATAATCCTGTAAGGGGTGGCCATTTGACTTTGAGTTATTTGGCCATTGTAATATCACAAAAAAGGTTATTGTTCTCACTATCACTGTTCGCGTTCTGAGAATGAGCACTTGAATGGCTTGGTGGGCGGCGCGGGAGACTCAATTGGGCGGCCAATCAGTGCTCAGCTGGTGCTAACGTCACGCAACCAATCACCAAGTGAATCTTTTGTTGGTTGGGCCAAGCACTGGAGCCCGGCCATTTTGAAATTTTTGAACATTTCTGGTGTGTGATAGCGGGCATTTAGTGCGTGATAAAGGTACAGTAATCTCCTTATTATTCTTACGCCCAATACTCGGACCCCCCCACTACTCGGATTTCGTGGGCTGCCCACCCCCTAAAATGCCCAAAAATTCGAAAAAATGTGAAAAAAATCTGATTTTTGTGGACCGCGTCAGGTTGAATTTCCCGCACGTGGCGTCTGTCTGTCGGTCCCATTTCCCGCTCTGTTGCTGCCTCGTGAACAGCTCCGACAATGGCGGCCGAAGTGATTGCTTTTGTGGTGATACCCCACCTCCTGCAGGGCTTGATGCTGCTCTTTACCTTCTTCATCATGTGTGATGATGGCCCTGCCTCCTGAGAAGAGGAAGAAAGTGGTTCTGACTCTGGAGAAGAAGAGGGAAGGGTATTGGAAAAGGTGAAGGCCGGGTGGCCGACATCACGGATTTGTTGTGAATTCAGTCTCCCTCGCTCCACCTTGTTTGATATCAAGAAGTCCCGAGACAAACTACAGCAGTACATGGCAGATTTTGCTTCGAAGACCAAACGAAACGTGGAGAGAAAGGTGATATTTAGTCCTAAGTATGCAGACATTGACCGATCCACGCTGATTTGGTATCGACAACAACGTGCTGCTGGTGTGTTGGTACGTGGAACGGAGCTGAAAGCTGCTGCTGAGAAGTTCACAAGGCTCCAGGACTCGTCACTAGACCACACGGGAATTTACTGTTATGTACAGTGCAGTGAAGTGATGTGATCCCAGTTATGCAAAAAAAACGTTGTGGAAAGTGTTGGTGAGAAGTGCTGGTGATTGTAAATTGCGGGTGTGTGTGTGGTGCAATTTCTTCGTGTCAAAGTCTGAGATGATAGAGCGAGTTATACATCAGGACGACGGCTTCTTTTTCGTAAGTACCCTAACTTCATCAAAATTCCTTGTTTTGTTCTCTCCATATCATTAATCTTATGCATAAACTGTATGCAAGATGATTTCTATAATGATTTTCATGTCTAACCTGTTTTCAGCATGCTGTAAATGTGTTAAAAAATTTCTCTAAATGTTAATCATAATTTCCTGCTTTCAATTTAATTTTTTCATGCATGGTTTTAAGTGCACCAGCTATGAAAAAGGTGAATGCCAGTGAATTTCATGTCCGGTCATAACCTAACCTAATGCCAGTGAATTTCATGTCCGGTCATAACCTAACCTAACCTAACATTGTGTTAATCATAATTTCCTGCTTTTAATTTAATTCTTTCATGCATGGTTTTAAGTGCACCAGCTATGAAAAAGGTGAATGCCAGTGAATTTCAAGTCCAGTCATAACCTAACCTAACCTAACCTAACATTGTGTTAATCATAATTTCCTGCTTTTAGTTTAATTTTTTTCATGCATGGTTTTAAGTGCACCAGCTATGAAAAAGGCGAATGCCAGTGAATTTAATGTCCGGTCATAACCTAACCTAACTTAACCTAACATTGTGTTAATCGTAATTTCCTGCTTTTAATTTAATTTTTTTCATGCATGGTTTTAAGTGCACCAGCTATGAAAAAGGTGAATGCCAGTGAATTTCATGTCCGATCATAACCTAACCTAACATTGTGTTAATCATAATTTCCTGCTTTTAATTTAATTTTTTTCATACATGGTTTTAAGTGCACCAGCTATGAAAAAGATGAATGCCAGTGAATTTCATATCCGGTCATAACCTAACCTAACCTAACCTAACCTAACCTAACATTGTGTTAATCATAATTTCCTGCTTTTAATTCAGTTCTTTCATGCATGGTTTTAAGTGCACCAGCTATGAAAAAGGTGAATGCCTTTGATTATTGTGCAAGATGATTACCATAAAGATTTTCATGTCTAA
>JAGKTI010006239.1:0-41475 GCA_018397915.1 Birgus latro | reverse complement strand
GTGGCCACCCCGTTCGGGATTGAGGCGTCTGGCAATAGATAGATAGAGTGAACTGGAGCTCAGTGATGTGTCTGAGTAGAGAATGGGCAGTGACTGAAGTGCAAGTACAGGGGTACCAACCAGTGAAGATTACAATATATCTGGGTACTAGAAGGGAGAAACGTTTGACCTTGAGTATATTGAATATGGCAACTGCCTTTAAATAGTGCTTAACCCCTTCAGTCCAGTGATGTATTTTCTGTTCTTTTCCCATTTTCAACAATTCTGTTCACCTTAAGAAGGAGCCACAGTGCAGAATGGGTTAATAAAGGCAACATCTAATACTTCGAGTTTGAAAAGCCTCTCTTAAGGCGAATTAAATCATCCGGGCGTATAAAAATAATTAAGCATCCTTGTACTGAAGGGATTAACTGTTGTAAGTGTCTGGTGTTGTAAGGGCAAACCCAGACTGCACTCATTTTTTTGTATAGTGTGCTGGTAGACTTGTGTGTGTGTGTGTGTGTGATTTTGAGGTTAACATTTGCATTTTTTCCCAACCTCTATACAGTATTTTAAGTACTATGCTGTATTATTTATTGTATTATTTATAGTGCATTCTGTGGTATTCTGTCTAGATTGCAGTACTGTAGGAGGGTGTTGTTCATATTTGTTTGATGGTACAATATCATGAAATGCATCAGTAATTTGCACGGTATTCAGTATTTTCTATGAATTTGCATTTACTGTTCTGCAGATCTGTGGTAGGGCTGTATTACTGTAACTCACAAAGCAGCTTTACAGATACATAGGTTTTCTGTGATACTGTTTACATTTTTTTTAAATGCCACCTGATGGTCATATTTAGGATTGCAATCATACCATTTATTTATATGCGTTATTCAGTGTCTTATCTGCATAACAGTTAAATTATTACATTCTTTGATAGATGTGAGTGGTGCAATCACAGAATACTTCCTGTCTTTCGTAATTCACTGAAGACATTAATTTTTTTTTTTATATCTGTTCAATAGTTTTTCCAGTTAGCATTAGTCATATCCGTTCCTGATCTTAACTGATAATGTTGTAGTATCTCACGTGTCAAATGCCTTAGTACAGTAACTGCTTTGTATATATTATGAAATTGTTTGTACACTTTCATGTACAGGAATTGTAAAGTAGTTGTTTGAAATAATTATTTTATCATTTTTCAGTCCTTACATTATCCATTCATACTTCCATAAGTTAGAGTTCATTCATCCCTTCTAAACTCTCATGAATGTTTGTAACAAAAAGGCAAAATGGCACCTGTGGCCGTGGTGATAGCAGTGTTTACAAGGCTTGTGGTATCAGCAAGGTATGTAGTTCTTCAGTTTCATTCTGACTTGCTCTACAGACAGTGCACAGAAATACCCAACAAGATGGTTTAGTAACTTTAATTTTTACTATGGGTAGCATTTCATTTACCATAAAATATTTACCATTATTGGAAAACCTGAGTGTGTTACAGTACTCACCATGGAGAAAAGTGTTGACACTGAACTTGAAGATTTGCAGCCAGAGACAGATAACAATAATGGTGGTATAGTGGATAACATTGCCATTGCACACCTTACAAGGCTTTTACCAAATAAACTTGCCCGCACCATCTCAAACGATGTGTCCAAGACCTTAACATGGTACCTGAAGCGAAGAGAAACGAAACGGAGTAGGAAAAAATCAAGTGAGAGTAGGAGTGAGAGATGTGTATCCTGGAAAGATGATAATGAGGTAATTTTCTTAGGTCACTTCACTAAGGAAAAGCTTGAAGTGCTGGTTTGGATTTTATCTATATGATATTGAGTATTATCATACCTAATGCCAGTTTTCAGCTATGTAACATACAGTTTTCCTGTTTAGGTCAGATAAATATTCCCCTGGCCAACTACTGATCCTCTTGACATCCACTTCCAGTATTCTATTTTGCATCCACTCCCATTATTCCATTTTTCATCCACTTCCATTACTCCATTTTACATCAGTTACTGATGATCCACTGATTCTCCCTCGTCCAGTGGTGTATTTTTCATTTCAGTGCAACCCCCAGATTATTCTTCTATGAGAGGCTTAACCCACCCAGTCCTGAACGCTTATTTACCCACCCCACCCCCAGAACCCGACCGATTTTCAACTTGTCTTTTTTTGGCTCAAACGTCTGCTTTTGGTAAGAAACATCAAAAATACAGTGAGAAAGCACTCACCTGAAATGAAAAATATTCTAAACAGGTAAGGGATCCCTCACATGGATACCAGTTTCTATGATGCCAAGCTCCATAAAAGACACTCTCTAATGCAAAGGAAACAACCAAAACCATACAGCTTTGTTGATATTTATTTATTTGGTATGAATTTATATGTAGTACAAGAGTATATTGCTTTTCACACAATAATATAGGTGATATAAGCGTTGTTCCTTCACCAAATACATCGACATATTGCACCTACCTTGGCGATGTTACCTCCTCATTACTTCTGTTCATTACTAACTCTGATGCCATGTAATCTTTGTCCTTCACGTCAGGAATCACTTTCACCTTGAATTTCGTCGTCAGAGAGACCGTCGTGCTACGTGTCTTTACTGGCCAAGTCACTGCTAACAGATGGGGTTGCACAAGGTCAGGCAGTGTTGCCACCTGGCTGGGGGTAGAGGAAGGTCTTCCACATATACCTACCAAAAATCACCTGCAAATCTTGAAAAATATGCAAATGATGGGCCTTGCAATTGACTGACGTACGATGCACGTCGGTGGGTCTCAGCATGCAAGAAAGTTGTGATGTGCATCGTACGTCAGGGGGACTGGGCGGGTTAATGAACCTGAAGGGTTAGATATACCCTTCATCATCAGCTTCTGTGTGAAAAATCTTTCCTAAACTGCATAAAATAATCTGGGGGTAGCAAGAATGAAAACTAAAATAGCATCATAAGATTTAAAGCAATTAACATCCACATCTGTAATTCTCTTTCCATCTAACATTCACTCCTAGTATACACCCCCCACCCACCCTTCCACTTTATAGACCAGCCAACACATCTCTTCCAGTTTCAGTCATCGCCCCTTTTCGACTTGTTAACAAACTACCCCGTATCTCTCATCAGCATCTGTCACTTCTATGTGACCTCCATTACAGTCATTCCATTTCCAGTTTTTGGAACCAGTCAACTATCCCCAGTCTCACATCAACACACATCAGTACGTTTCCCCTCCTCAGCCAACCAACCAATCTATATTGGATATCCATAGCCCATTTCCCATTCCACAACCAGCCAGCCTGTATGTCAATCCAGACCCTTAACTCCTTTCCAGCTCCCAACCAACCCTCAACACACCCTGCCTTCAGGAACAATACTCAGACCCCACTAAACACTTGCAGGCAATCATCCAACTAACCTACATCTTGCATTCATACCCATAACCCTGATTCCACACCTCAACCTACCTGAATCTCCCATCCGTACCCATAACTCCTTTATCGCTCCTCACAAACCCATCCTCAGCAACAAGTATAACTCTCCATTCCTCAACCTATCCTGTAACACTCATCCCACCCGCAGGAGCAACACTCAGAGACCAGTGAGCGCCTACGGGAATGGCGTGTGGCGGGTGACGGCTGTTCTGGCGATGAGGCCTCCTCCCCTGGCCCCACCACAGCCATCCTCTCAAGTAACAGCCAGCCCACCACCCTCCTTACCCCACAGCTCTCGGACGACACAGACCTAGGAGCATCAGCCCTTCCCCTTGCCTCTCAGGACACCAGCCCAGGTTTGTGTCAATATATCATTGTGGTTGTCATTGTTTTCATTGTCATCACCATTGAAATCAGCATCATTGTAATTATCATTAGCTTATTAACATATGGTAATTGTCATGAGCTTGTATCCCTAAAAGAATAGGGTGACTTTGACCTTGGTGCTATTCTTTCTTCTTGTAGATACTATCTCAGGTCAGTTCATGTAAAAATATTATCAATATCATTTCCTAATTGTACAGAAGACATTGGTTTAAAGATTCATTAACTCCTTCATAACAAGAAGGCCTTCATTAGATGAACAGAATAGTCTGGTGGTAGCAAGGTTACAACAGTAAAAGTAAGTTCACCAAAAAGGTGAATGGATGTTGCTTCTGCTGCCTACTTGGCTTAAATTCATTTTCTTTTCAGTGACCTTGACCTTTGTGCCATGACATTCATATTTGACCTTGACCCCGATATGGTCAGTAGCAACCAGTCAACCATAAGTAAGTTTCAGAGTCAAGGCTTTGAAAAGTTATGGAGTGAGGAGAGAGGGAAACAGTCTCAGCCAAAATTCGTTACAGTATTTGGACTGAAGGATTGGGCATTTCCAACACTTATCCCATACCATACAAAATGTCAGCAGTGTCTTGATAATTTCTTGTGTTGATTTACATTCAGTTACCATCATTACAGATGGCTCAGTCGGTGAAGGTGAAACAACGTCAGAACAGCGAGAATTAAGAAGACGCCAGTTTGTGATTGCTGAGCTGGTTGAGACTGAGCGGCTGTATGTTAGAGACCTACAAGATGTGGTAGATGGCTATATGAAGGAGATGCGCGACCCGAATTCTGACATCAGGATGCCCGACGACCTTAGAGATGGAAAGGACAAAATGGTCTTTGGAAATTTGGAGGCCATTTATGAGTGGCACAGAGAGTGAGTTTGCTGGTTATCACTAAACCTCCTCTTGCTTTTATGTAATTTGTAGTGTTGGTATTCCTGATACACCTACAGCAAAACTCCTTTAGTTAATTGTTAATGTGGTAAGTAAGCAAAGAAATAATGGAACATTAGAGGCAATGTTTCTGAAGAGCCATTTGTTTTTCATAGACCCTTAGTGTTATTACAGTACCTTTAGTATATACTACAGTACTGTATATGTATCAGAGCCAGTGCAGGTGCAGTTCTGTCTGACATTTTCTTATATTGAATTTGTGTAGAAATTACTGTAGTTGAATGCATAGCAGACTAAATACATCAGTGCAGTTTTGATGGAGCCAGAAAATAAATATTTGTACATCTTAATATTAAAATAATATTGTACTTGTTGCATACTTTAGTAAATATTGATGGAAAGGTTCATGTTAGTTTTTCCAGTTCTTGGCAGAGGTCTGATCCTGTATTCTGTCTAGAGTGGTCTGCTTGAGAATAGACACTGAGTACAGTCATTCCTTCAATTTTGCGAGAATATGGTCGACAAAAACCCTCGCAAAATCAAAATTCACAAAATTCAAACAATTAAATATATGAAATAAAGGCAAATTAGTCAACATCACCCCAAGGTAAGCACTTTTTGCTACTCTTTCTCTCAACTCTACCTCTTAATTTTACGATGATAAATGAAACAAACATGAACTGATGTACTGTACAGTAATATTAATAAGAAAACATCATAGGTAAGAGACATTAAAAAAAAAAAAAATGCTTTTACACTGATGTGAAGACTGACGTGGTGTACGGGACTGGTGGCGGGGCGAGGCTTGGCTACTGTGGCCCCGCGGGGCCTGCGTCATCACTATCACTGTCGGCAGATATTTCCACATCTTGCTGTGTTTTTTCTGCCTCTCTCATGAATCCCTCCAAGTCAGAATCGTCACTGGGGTCATCAGAATTAAAAAGGTTAAGGTTGCTAAGATCACTGGCTGCTTGGGGAGGGGTGGCAGGACGGCTGGTCGATGGGGCAGGGTCTTTTGGGGTTCTCATGAATTTTGTGATTAGAGACTGCTCTCTGTGGAGGTCAGCATAAAAGCGAAGGGCCCTGTCAACACCATGGCATGCTTCCTGAGCCCTAAATTCGTCACATTCGTTGCTCACGATGGTTTCTTTCAGCTGGTCAATGACGGCGAGGATATTGGCTAGGTTATGCATCGTTAATTCTCAGCCCCTTCGCTTTTATGCTGACTTTCACAGGGATAAGGTTAACAAGAGGAAGCAGTCTCTAATCACAAAATTCATGAGAACCCAAAGAGACCCTGCCCCATCGACCAGCCGTCCTGCCACCCCTACCCAAGCAGCCAGCGATCCATGACGTCACTAGTCGCATGGCAAAATACTGCGAGAAGACGACTCTCCCACCACTCGACCTCGCAAAGTTCACAAATGTTAAAAAATACTTGACTTTTGGAACTACCTCGCAAAATTGGTGAATCGCAAAGTTAAAATTCGCAAAGTTGAAGGATGTACTGTACTGCAGTTTGGGGAAGTGTATCCAAGTGGTCATAGTACTGAGATGGTAAATCTTTGTTACAGGTTGAAATTCTCTTGTAACAAGGAAGAGTTTGGGGGGTTTATTTTCAGGTATTAGTTTGACCTTATGGCCTTCACCATGCCATGAAAACACCCTTGCTGTTAACAGTACACTTTGCTGCTTTACATTCCCCAGTCTCAAGAAATATGTTGGGCAAAGATTGGTGGTATGTGCTTGTTGGAGGTTGCATACAGTAACCCCATTGTAGGTTTGATAAAAGTACTGACTCTGCTGGGCTTCAAAGTACAGACTGAATCAGTTGTTGCCCAGAGTCTAATAAAGAAAAAATTATAATAGCTCTTTTTCAAATGTATTGCAGCTTTTTCTTGAAAAACATAGAGCGCTGTTTAGAACACCCCGAGGAAATTGGTCCAGTGTTCCAGCGCAGTGAGAAGAGGCTTCAGATATATGTCAAGTACTGCCAGAACAAACCAACATCAGAATATATTGTCTCAGAACACTCAGGCTACTTTGAGGTGAGTCATACAGTTAAGCATAATTGTTTTACGTTTTTATCTTGTAATGCCACCAAGGGGAGTAGCCTAGTCCTCTACTCTCAGATGTACTGTACTTAACACCTTTAGTCATATTCCACATGTATTTTATTTTCCCCATCTCTTCATGATTTTGTTCAGCTTAGAGATTTTATATTATTATTATTACTTGCCTAGCCCCAGGCTCCTACATTCCTCATGGGGCAATGTTGGATTGGATGATGGATGGATGGATGGATTATTATTATTATTATTATTTTATTTTTATTATTTTTTTTTTATCTCCTACACTCTCGAGGCAACACTGGATTAGATGAATAAATATTTTTTTTTTTCTGGAGGAATTAGATACAGCCATCATTAGCCATGTCACTATTAGGCAGCTGTCCTAACCTGAATAAAAATGCTGACAAGGGTCTTTCATCATGTAATACCCTTTAGTTACTCATGCCACAGCAGAATTACTTGTTCAGCTGAGGCAACTTCTAGTTGCTGAAGAATTGAAAGCTAACTCTGTTAACCTTTGGGCTGGTTGAAATTCCCACTTAATGAAATTATATAGGCAGAACAAAAAATCCAGGACTGTCCATGGCAGAAAAAAAAAAGGTTAAGTTCACAGTACAGTAATTTACTACTGTACATTAATACCATCAAGTCCCTGCAATTTGAAGGGGTAATATGGGGATTCTGTAAGACCTGCAGTCTTCTTGTTGCAAAGAAATAAATTACACTTATATCTAACTCCTCATACTTGAATCTTAAACTAAATGAAATTATCTGGTAGTAGTGTGTGTGAGTAAATGAAATCTAAGTGCCAGTTAGCTAAAACTGGTGATAGTGTGAATAAAATGAAAAAGATATTATAATGATGGAGTTATGATGGTATTCCCATCAGTTTTGGATCTGTTTTTGTACTTTGATTTCCCTAGACTTACACACAGATTAAACTGGGTCAGGTATGATGGAGTTATGATGGTACTCCTATCAGTTTTGGATCTGTTCTTGTACTTTGATTTCCCTAGACTTACACACAGATTAAATTGGGTCAGGTGGTTGGTGTTGACTTTTCTTGTCATCAGAACTTGGCTGATCACAGATATTAAACAACAGCATTGAAGTGATTACATTGATAACTACTTTTGGAGTGATAGTGTAGTTGTAGAACCCTGAGGTTTGGAGTGATATCCATGCCTTACACACAATGGCTTGAACTCGTAAAGAGGTGGCTGGAAGTTTTTCTCTATCAACCTCTTGAATCCAGGTGATGGTCCTTTTAGTTTAATTTTGCAGCTGCAAGACAGTTTAACTTAGCAAAAGGATTCCTGTATTCAAGGGGTATATTAAGACTGCATCAGCAAAAGGATTCCTGTATTCAAGGAATATATTAAGACAGCATCTAACCCCTCCAGTTTTAGAAACCTCTCCAGAGCTGAGGAAAATTGTTTGGTGACAGCAGAGTTAAACTACAAATGTTGCCAGTACTCAAGGGGTAAATTTCTTCTTTACAGTGCTTATACCTCATTTTAATACCACTCTCCCTAGACAGTTTTATTTGGTTCAAGGGGATCTCTTGTAGCAAGGGGGATATTGAATGCTATATGTAATCTTTTAAGTATTTTAATAAAAATAATTATAAATTGAATTAAACAGTTCTTTGGAAGCAAGGCTAAAGCACAACAGCCCTTAGGTTGAAGAGTGTATAATTCTTCTTTTATGGTTTCTCTTTCTTTCTTCTGGATCTTATAACTTCCTTTTTTCATGTGGAAATTTGGGTAATGATAATGAATGAATGATGGGCAGTACTAGAGTAGGTTTATTTCCACCACACCTACACTAATTATGATGATGCTTCTTATTCCTGTTTCTGTATCTTAAAACTTCATTTTTAAAAGTGGGAATTTTGCTTAGGATAATAAAGAAATATATAGTACAATGCAGGTTTACTTCCACCAGACACACAATCATGTAATTATAATGATGCTTCTTTTCTCCCCCAATAGGAGCTACGTCAAAAGCTGGGCCATAAACTACAACTACCGGACTTACTAATAAAGCCTGTTCAGCGATTAATGAAGTACCAGCTACTACTACGAGACATACACAAATACACAGAGCGTTCGGGACTGACAAAAGAAGCAGAAGCAGTGAAGAGAGCACTTAATATCATGATTGTAGTACCGAAAGCTGCCGATGATATGATGAATGTGGGACGACTACAGAACTTTGATGTAAGTGAGAGATACTCTTAATACAGGCAACTGTTTGCCATTAATTTTCTAGAACAGGATAATAGTCTATCTATCTATCTATTGCCAGACGCCTCAATCCCGAACGGGGTGGCCACAAACAAATCGCCTCCATGTCACTCTGTCCCCTGCCATTTCACTACCACGCTCCCAACTCACACCCCCCTCTCTCATATACCTCTCCACTCCATCCCTCCATCTCATCCTCGGCCTCCCCCTCCCTCTCGCCCCCTCCACCTCACTCACATACACTCTCCTCGTCAATCTTTCACTCTCCATCCTCTCCACATGCCCAAACCACCTTAACGTGTTTCTCCTAACGCTTCCCATCACNTCCTCAACCACACCACAACGCTCCTTCACTTCCTCATTTGTTAGTCTGTCTCTCCATGTGACTCCACATGCTCCTCTCAAATAACTCATTTCCACTGCTCTCACTCTTGACTTCTGTCCTTCCAACAGGGTCCAAGCTGTCATGTAACAACTTTTTCACTTCCATGCTCACCTCCCTGTTTCTTATCACTGCTTTCAATGAACCAGCAACCTTCCTTCCCTGCTGCACCCTTTCGAGCACTTCACCCTCCAGACTACCATCCTTACTCATCACACTGCCCAAGTACTTAAATTCACTCACATTCTCCATATCCTTCCCATCCAATCTCACTGTACACTCACTGGCTTCACTTCTCTCGAAGACCATCACTTTACTCTTCCCCACATTCACCTTTAGATTCCGTTTCTTACACACTCTCCCAAACTCATCTACCAAGCCTTGCAGCTCCCCTTCGTCTTCACTCAACAACACAGTATCATCTGCAAACAACAGTACAGGGAGTTTCCACACACTGCCCTCTCTCACTAGGGCCACTGCAACATCCACTGCCCGATAGTATAATATTTTTTTTTATTTTTTTGTGTGTCCGACTCTGGGCATAGGCTTTACAGCCTGCTATCAAGGCTCAGCCATCCTCCTACATACCATACACCTCTACATGTCACCACTTCGGCGCTAACACCCACCGTCCATATTGAATACAGGCTAGGGCTGTCTCATACAAGACTGGTGTATTGGTATTAGCGGGGTTATTTTTACGACATGTCGGCGGGTCTTCTGGTAGATCAGTAAAGACTGATTTAATGAAATTCAAATCCTTAAACTGTTCCCTGCCCCAGTGAGGATTCGAACCTGGGTCCCTCGGGACTGCAAACCAACTCTACCGATCGAGCTACCGCCTCCCCAAAAGCGTGTAGCATTTTATGACCGGATGCCCTTCCTGATGTCTACCAATGACCCTTGGGTGGATTCGATCCTTCGACCCTACGGCCAGAGCGGAGCGCTCTAACCCACTGAGCCACGGCTGCATCACCAGTGTGAGGCTTCAGTAAAGCTTCAACATTGAGGAAAAACTTTATCATTGAGTGAATGTGAAAACAAGGACAGTAATGCCAGGCTATTTAGATTCACTTAAATGTAGTCGATGTTGGAAAGGACTAGGGACTAAAGTTCGTAGGTACAAATAGAATAGTACAGTAATAGTTGGTGTTTTTCTTGAACTGTCCCTTGTTGCACTTAAGTCCTTTTCCCTATATGGAACAATTCTCTGATGCCCACAGGGAGATCATGGGTGGTCCAATTTGCTGAGCACTGATGTATTGCCTTGGCCCTGTTGTCCTCATATACTTTTTCGATGTTAAGAGGTCTTGTGAGCTAATGTGCTCCACTCAGATGCAGCCCATAAAGCTGTCATTCCAATGGGTGGTTGGAGGTTGATGCCTCATATATTGCCACTAGTGGGTGAGCAGCTGGTCACTGTACCCTTGAAGTCTGAACTGAGAACCTAGCCTTGGACCTCTGTGCCCATGATGGTTCAGTTTTGGGTTGGATGAGGGATGGTTGGATACTGGTATCAGTTCTTCAAAACATGTCACCAGTTCTCCAGAAAAGATAAATTATAGTTTCTTGTATCATTTATTTACGGTACATTACTAAGTTAACATACTGTAAAGTACCACTACTTATAAGTCTTACAAGTAGTGACATTTGCTTGACCCAGATATTGTTAATTTCATGTTGGTATATAGTATGCAGGTTTTCCTAGGAGTTGATGTACTGACTTCAGGAGGTGATTCTTGAGATCATTCTAAGACGTGTTCTGTGAACATATGTCATATTTGCAATGGTTATGGAGTATTGGACATTTAATTCTGAATTAGGTAACCAAGGCCAATGTATGCACGCATGCTGAAGCCTTTATACATGATACAAACAATATGATACGATGGTGGTATTGAGAGAAATTATTCATTTTCAAACCATGTTACCATCCTCTTTACTCCTCTTTGCTTTGTTTAGTATGAGAATCACCTAAACAGTAATCAACAGATTTACCACGAACTGTCTAACTAAAAAACAAAGCAGTGAAGAGTACAGAGGATAACATGGTTTGGAAATGGATAATTTCTTCCACTACCACCATTCAGATTTGAATGTCTTTATCTCCATTCCCATTGCAAACTGATTTGTTCTTAGAACATTACCATCTCAGAATGATCTAAGGAAACACCTCATGGAGTTAGTACGTCAACTTCTGGGAAACCCTGCAAACAGTACAGGTGTGTCACTGAGGTTGATGTTTATTGCATACAGGTATTAGGAATGAGTGTATAAAATTCGGAACTGTCCATACTGTTGATCATATAATACTGTATTACAAGTTGCAGATTTTTAGTAACACAGTTCAGTATCATCCCATCAAGAGGGAAACAGGTTGAATAGCTAAAGTAATTTTGTGGAATGGGAGGATTTAAAGAAAAAATATGAATCCATCAGGTAGGGCAGGAAAACTTGATGAAAAACTTATGGTTGAGTAGTTTGTGATAAGTTACACCACCAGCAGTCATCCTTCCCTCTACAGCAAAGGGATTTGGCTGACCTTAGCATATATGTGTATGCTTTCTTATTAAGAAGTTTCATGATTAAATTTCAGTAATGAAACAGCAGCTATTGGGGTGATAAAGCCATGAGGAATATCATCACAGGTACAGTATTTTACATTTAGATCACAGGTTTTTGAGCCATGTAACTTTTGTTCCTTTCTGGATTGGGTATTACCTATAGGATTAAAGTGGTTAGACTGTAGATGCAGTTTTGTTGTCAGTAAGAGAACTTGACATGCAAAACTCAAAAAAAGCATTTACACCTTCAATTCTTTTGCCCTAATGAACTTTGATTCTTTATTCATTATACTACAAGAAGATTTTAGTTAGCCAATAAAGGACTAGTCATAGGAAAGATGTTTGAGAATGTTGCTTCCACCCTTTCTTTATGAGAGGTCTTCGTGTGTTCACTATACAATAAAAAATTATGTGATAGGTTTTCACTTAATGCAACCCAATCATATAGCGAGACCTGACTGTACATCGTGACCCCAGCGCACTGTAAAGCAGCATCACTGTGGTAGAGATTCTAGACTGAGAGCCTCCCACTGTGTAGATCAAACATGTCAATCTGATGACCGGGAGGGGAAAGTTTAAAACTGACAGAATCCAAGAATGCCTGGAAAAAAAGGGGGAAATCAGTGACATTAAAGGAATCCAGTTTTGGCATTAGTCATCATTAGTAAGGGCACTGAAATCACCCATAATATATGACAGGGTAGGCTGCTGATGCTAAGGCCTCAGACAACATCCTCATATGGGTTGTAGCACAGTAAAACAGATGACAAACCCAAGCTAAGGGTTACTCTGATGGCCAACACCTGTCAGACTCCTGGAAAAAGAAGTGAGTGCAAAATGTACAATCTGTGTCCTCAAGCACTATGAGTGACAAACCTTTCCCCCAGGTGAAGCTGGAAGCAACACTGAAGCCAGGCCTCACAGAGTCCCACTACACAGGGACACCTGACAGCCAGTGATTCCTTCAAGTCCTGGGTCTTTTTTATCAAAGACCTTTCATTCCAAAGCATGACCCTTAAGTCCCGTCAAAGTCGGCAGTGATGCAAAAAAAACAAAAACAAAAGTGGCAGGATGACTGTGAACAGCACAGGTGGTGTTGAGAACACTCATGTCGAAGTCCGGTTGGGTCACCACTGAGGCCAAGAGACAGGAAGGACACACGCAGTAAGGTACCCATGGAGATGGACAGCATAAAGCAGAGCCCCTGCCTAAGCTGTAAAATCATTATGAACCACCACAAAGTCACAAAAGTGTTAAGAGCTGTCCTTATGGTCCAGACCCTCCAGTAGTGGAAAAATAGTTAACTGGCATAACTTATAAAATCTCCGACCTTGTCTCTGAGAAACAGGGGAGAATGTCAACTGACTCGATCCAGGAGGCACCACTGGGTAAAGGGCTGTGGAGAAGCTTTCTGTTCATATACAAAGAAGATGAGCCTCCCTTACACAAAGCATCCCAAATGGCATAGGTCTCCCAGTACATAGGGCAAAGCCTGGAGACCACCATTCCTTGATACATATGTAAAACCTATGGTCAAGAGAACAGGGCTGCCCCTTGCTGAACTTGAAGAGGTAAAACTTAATATACATGGAATACAGAGTCTTTTACAAGTCAAAGAAGTGTGGCCAAACTGATGACTATTACACCGTAATGAGGAACGTGGAGTTCCAGGGCAGGAAATCGCACTGGGATCCAAATTACCTCTAGCAGAGGTGATGAACTTAGATCCGTTGGGTGGAGTCTAAGCCAGTGACACACAGGTCCAGTGACACTGGTCTGATTTTCACAAAACAGTGCTGTATCAAGTGAAGAACAAACATGGTGGCAGAAAACCTCCGCTGACCAAAAATAGTTTGGGATTCAGGTAGGGAAGGCTATGGACCAGAGTTGTAAAATGTACCTTGCTTTGACACGTAAGTAAAAGTATAGTTACACTGACAAAATATTACTCAAAGTACAAGTGGAAGTACCCAAAGTTAAATGTACTCACGTAAAAGTTAAAAAGTACCTTGTTCATTAAGTACTTAAGTAGTGAAAGTAAAAAGCAACTATTAAATTGTATATCGTCTCAGATATTATATACAAATTATATATAGGTATAGATAGATCTATCTATCTGTCATCCAACCCTGTGTCGCCCCATGAGGAGCATAGGAACCTGGGGCTAGGCAGGTTGGTCCTGACATTTAAGATGAGAGTGACTAGCCTCACTCATCCCTGAGTGTCATTACATGAACAATAAACCCCAACCACCCCTTGATAAACCTTCACCAGCTCAATCTGGTTGGTGCGCCGTAATTACCCACTAAACCACCAGGCGCCAAAATTTGGTTATATGGATACCACCCAGCATAGTAAATGGTTTCCTGGTGTACAGGAAACCATTTGGCCCGTCACTCAGTGTCGAGTCACCCACAGGCAGAAGGAAGAGGAAAAAATGAAGGAAAGAAAGACAGAAGAGGGAGTGTAAAGTCACCTATAGGCAGAAGGACGAGGAAAGAATGAAGGAAAGATAGAAGAGGGTGGAAGGAAAGAAGGATGGAGGAGAGGAAAGGACAGACACCCGAGAGCAGCACTACATCGTTTTTTGTTTTTTTACGTAGTAAAAATAGAGATACAGCCTTAATTTTTGGCAGCATTGATAGCTGATGGCTGATAGTATCAGAGGAAATTTTTTCAGAAAATCATTTTTTTCATTTTTTCATGGGAAGTCCCCCTTAACTTTACCCACCTAATTATCCATACATGAAATATCCATATGAACTGAAAATCTGGCTCACATTATGTAGCCTTATCACTGGGTTTGAACTGTTACTCGTAGACTACCTCAGTGTCCAGTAATAATTTGCTAGCATCGTTAAAGTCGCCAGGTCTGAGCCTATCAAGTAAACGTTTACATTTTGTCAAACTTGAAAATTGATTTCATAATATATGATATCCTTCGAATATATCTCCTTTCCACAGTATATCAGCAACTTAACAAAATAACAGAGTGAGCAGACTTACAATGAGGTCTTACTGTATTAATTATTGTAACTATAATCACTATATATAGGCTACATCTACAGTACTCGTAAGTTTAAAAGCTCCACGTGTTCCTTCAAATTTGAAGGGGAATTACCATATACAGTCACCTCGGTGATTTTGGGTGCACACAGCAAACATTGCAGTTTCACTTATTTTCGCAGTCTTCTTGTATTTAAACAAAGATTCCAAGTATGGTCAATGATGGGAATCACCACTGCCTATTTCAATGGTTGTGGAAGTCATGGTGTGACAGTGGCTACAGTAACAGTGTAAACAACTGAAGGCGGGAGGAACTAAAGCATGGCTGTATCATTTGGGCAGTATGAAAAGACGCACATGATTGGTCCAGACATGAATAAACAGTTGTGATTGGTCGGCTTCTGACTTTGCATTGTTCTACGTCTTGTAATAGGCTGAAAATCGATTCCTGAGTTTGAGATGTAACGAGTAATGACTTCAGTTTTTTTCAATTGCAGTGAAGTACAAGTAATAGAAAACAGTACTTAAGTAAAAGTGAAAGTACTGAAAATGTTGAGTACTTTTTAAAAAGTAAATACTGAAAAAAGTTACTTAAGTACAGTACAGTACTCAAGTATCTGTACTTCGTTACTTTACAACACTGGTATGGACAGGCTGCAACTAAGAATGTTCAAGAGCATGGCAAGGCTTTCAGCTAAAGACTGAGTTTCCCCTTTTGGTGCAGTATTTTGCAACGAGAAAGTTGATGGTAGCAGAGGTGCTTTGGATGAGTTAAAGCATGGGTGGCATCCAAGTACCTTAAACTGAACACCACTGGCTCAGAATCCACTGGTGCTACCATGGATCTGGTCCTTCCCACAAAACACAGAAGGTGGGGCCGGCATGCTCGTAGCCTTTCCCAAGTCTTGGGGTATCACATCTCTCAGCAACAGCTTTGTGAAGTGGGCAATTACCACCAGTCCAGATCAAATCCATGTTAGCTACTGCACCAGCACAACTCATAACATAGTCATTTTAATGCTCCTTGCAGCCAGCAAAGCATGCTAGCTCCACAAAATGAGGCACAGAATGCATTTTAAGGTCATACAAACACCTTGCCACCACAAAAATATTTCTGGTGAGTGTTATATTCCTTCTGGCAATAGAAATATCAAATTGCCTACCTCTTGCTAGGTGACCAGTACATACGGTGGCCCAAGGGCTGGAAAGGAAAGGTCATTATAAAGGGAGAATAGTGGAAAAATGAAGCCAGAAATACAGCAAGATGTGACACCAAAAAAGTCACAAGCAATGCACCAAATAAGTCCTAAAACAAAGGAAGAGCAAAATCAACTGCAGCTGAACCCTGCTACAGTGGATGAAGAGGTGCACGGAACATACATCACATGGCCACCATGCTTCCTCCAAACAGCCAAACACAGAAAACTTAAGGTTGGATAATCCAGGATGAAAGCAGAGAAAGTTAACAACTAAAAATGAAAAAACTCAAGGCCACTCGAAGGCAACCACAAGCAAGTAGCATGTGGGAGTCATGAGTGACTGAGAAACGACAACTTTGAAGGAAGGCCATCATGCCTCACAAAGTAAATAACCGAAGAAAGGAAGCCATGCACCCTCTCCTCTGCTCTCTGAGTCTAGGATGATTCTGTCATCATTTCTAATGCCTGTTTTAAGCCAAAAGTCTTTTTCTTTACGAGTGCCTCTAAATAAAGTAGTGCATAGTAGTAGTTGCACTTAATGTATACATTTTTATATTTACTTCTACAGTACTTTATTTACTGGTATAGTTATTTGACAAAATCTATTTGTACTGTATCAAAATTAACTCTGACATCAGTAACCTGCCTTTCATTTTCCTCTACTGAAAGTTAACCACAATTCCACTCCATCATTGTAGTTCATCATTATCCACTCATTCTCTCATATCCAGCCTTTGGCAATCTCAAATCTCTCCAGCCTTTAGCAATCTCAAATCTCTCCAGCCTTTAGCAATCTCAGATCTCTGTCATTATTTTAAATAGCTGTCATTTCATCCCCCAAATTAATCCAACCATTACATACATCAAGGTAACATCATGGCTTGGGAGACTTGTGATATACCAAAACCTACTCTTAACATGAATTCTGTCATTGGGCTTTAACAGAATCAGCTGAAGCTTGTACTAGTTCTAGTCTGTTATTGCACTCTGTCAAAAATGGCTCAAACTTACATCTATCTCTTTGTCTGCCCAAAACTTACCTAACATTATTTACATCAGGGTAACATCATGGCACAGGGGAAGCTTCTGATGTATGGTCCACTGGTGTGTTGTGAGGGCCCATCTGCTCACAACTTCAGGGGCAAGGAGCTTATGGTCTTCCTCTTTGAGCAGTCCATTATATTCTCCGAAAGCGGCCGCAAGAAAAACCAGTTTTCCAATCCCGTGTATGCGTACAAGAGCCACTTACAGGTTGGTGCAGATGTCAGGTAGGGGTCTCTGTAAATGGGAAAGTGTATAGTATATGGTGCAAGCAGTACTCATTTTAGTCCCTTCAATACAATATATTTTTTCTTGCTACTACCAGCATTTTATTAAGTTTGGAAGCAGTTCATGAAGGCTGTATCTAATCCTTCCAGTTTGCAAAGTTTATCCCAAGGTTAGGGTTACCATCTGGAGGGGGGTGGGGGCTGGGGAGACTAAGGGATTGTCAGGTATGTTCTGCAAAATAAAAACTTACATTAATTGGTGGAATTCCTGCCAGATCTGCTTAACAGTTAGCTATGAATCTTGACTGGACAATTTTTAATTAATTCAGTATGAACTTGATAGCATAAATGAATATTTAAAAACAAAATCTTTTATTTCATACTTCCTCCTGACATGAGTTTATTCAGAATGTTCGTAGTGAAGTGTTAAATGAAGGTTGTATCTTACCCTCTCCAAATGGAAATTGTCTCCCAAGACATGATAGCATGAATAGAAAATAAATTTGTCCTCATAGTGAAAGGATTAATTGGTCCAAAGAACGAGAGAGACTAACACAAGCAGTAAATATTGCACATACCCCTTTGATTTTGGCAGGGATGCAGAGAAGAAAGGGAAGGATTCTCTGGACACGGTTAACACATGAACAAATCCCCTATTCCCTCTCTGTAATGTAGTCCCTCTCACAACACATACATTGCTACCCTTATGCATCTTGCTCTTACATCATTAAGTGAGCCCTACATTACAACAACCATAACCTCAACAAAGAACTTTGGGAATGCCCAGGCAGAGTGGTTAGTTTCCTATAGTCCACCAGGTTCTTACCTAGATAACCCTTAACATAATAAAAATGGTTAAGGAAATAAGTTCAGATATTCCAATGGGTCTGCCTCACATGTACAGCATGTATGGTAATTTCATCCCTGACACATCACATCAAAGAGTCTGCTACAGGTAGAGAAAGATACCATGTTCCCCCCCCCCCACTAAACTTAAGCCACTGGCTTAAGTTTAGCCAGTAGAGAGCAGTGAAAAGCAGTGACGGGATTTCTGGCAAACTACTCTCCCTACCAGTAAATTCTTCCCTCCTCTTCTGTGCTGTAAAAGGTTATTGGGTTGCTTGCATATGCCGAGTGGTGGGACATCCTTATGACAGTACAAAAAGGGGAAGACTGAAATAATTAATTTGGTAATATTCCAAGGATGCAAGAGACAGCTAAGGAGGAGCAAGGTACAGACTTATGCTCGGTATTTACGAAAAACATGGTGGATTTAGGAAATGGAAAAGTTGGGTAAGAACATACAGGGCCAGGCTACTGTGAAATGAAGACCTGATGTTTGAAGAACGTGACTGAACAGTTAGCTCGTGTAGAGTGAAATTACTGAAATGAGTTTGCATAGGGAATGGCTGAGCTATTAGCTTAGCTGGTGATAGGCAACTGTGTAAATTCTAAATGAAAATGGCAGACTAACAGTAGGGAATAATGTAAGGATGTTACATCACCTGTAGACTTTTTATTACATCTAATTTATATAGCTTCCAAACCCTCTGGCTTCATATAAGTTTCTATAATATGAATAAAACTGTCCCACTCTAAGCTGGAACACAGTACATTGTACTTTATTTTCACCCAAGATGTTAAATGATACTTTTGACATTTTGGATGCTTCACTTTCTCTGGCTGAGTAAAATGATGTGAACCAAAATATATGGCAATGCAGGCAATTTGCAGCAGAAGAGTTATGTATGCATGCTGTAGATTACATCATATACATCCCCCACAAATAACTATGTAGACATTATTATCAGTAAATTGTAGTAGTCAAAAACTAATTTGCATAATTTATTACACAATGATACTTTCCTTAAAGCTTCAACCTTATCCCCTGGCACCTGAATTGTAAGCAACCTCATGACTCCTTTCGTACACTTGAGAAAAATGAGGGAGGAGGGGACTTTGTACTGGGGGTTTCTGTTATTCTTGGATTCATGTCTCTAAAGGGTAAGAGTGCCTTGGGTCTTTTGAAAATGAAAATTAGATACTGATGGTATTGATGATAGTGCTGGTAATAATTGTGCTGGCACTGATGATAATGACTCTGATGATGCCTAACAAGAACCTCACAACCCAGGTAAACAAGATGAACCTGTCTGAGAAAGTTGATGATGGTGACCCGCTCAAGTTCCTGCTAACCTCAACGGATCCGCGCAAACCCAACGTGGCGATGGTGTGCCAGGGTGCCACAGAGGACGACTACACCACCTGGACCTCTCAGATACGCTACCTTCTCCAAACACAAAAGGACTTCCTCAAGGCCATACAGTCCCCCATAGCCTATCAGAAGGAGCAGACCAAGAATGTGTGAGTATCTGGGGTGGCAGCCATCAGGGTTTGGATCAGCATATGTTTTGGAGGGTTTGGTTTGGGGACTGCATGTGGTAGTGGGACAGGTTAACCAGTTTCGGGTGATCTTATGGAGTATAGATGAATGCATTTAGTTCAAGATTCAAGGAACATACAGAACACTGGGAGAAGACAAAGGGCATTGTGATATAAACCTTGCGGAAACTGATACCAGCAAAAAGAGCTCTGGAAGCTGCAGTTGTACTGTTTGGTGCCAGAAATTCAGCACATGGAAAACAAAAAGCAGTGTCAGAATAAACTGCTTTTAGAGTCAGAATGTATTGAACAATTTGCAAAGTTTTTGAAAGAAGAATGAAAGTTTCATGACATACATTCCACCTTTTCTAACAGAAACTGTAAGCTGCGGTACTCTATTAATGTCCTTAGAGTTGCCTCTCTGCTTTCTGAGGAGAGGCACTAAAGCATCTCCAAAGACACTTTGAAAACTGAGCTTAATATAGCCAGGTTATTGACTTGGGCACCTGAAGATGCCTACCCACCCATCGAGAAGCTTGTGCTGTGGCTAATTTGTCCATTAGCAGTGATAGAATGGATGCAAAGACACTGATAAGCTTATTATCCTACTACTTGTGTGAAGTGCCCTCCGGTTCCTTCACAGTGGATCTCGCTCCTCTCCAGTCTGTCTCTCATCCCTGAAATTCCAGTAGTCATTATAGTTTGATATGAACGAACTTTTATGAATAGTTTTTGGAGATGTCTCCATTTGTTGACATATATGAAATTTATTTAATTTCCCCTTCTCCCCCTTCACCCTCACAAAAAAGCCATGTGATTGTAGATACGGCTTAGGCAAAATCCTGTTAACCTCTTTGATGGTTATTATCGTGGGAATGTGGGTTCTAGAGTGGAAAGTGTTTTGGAAGTTTGTGTCTGTGTCTTTTAGTTTAAGAAAAATTGGATTTACATTAATTGCAGCACACTGAGCCTGTAATATGAACAAGTAAATTCAAAATCAGACTGCAGAACTATTGCTGACCTCTAAATGTTCACTGCTGTGCAAGTGGGTGTCCAAGACGGGTGTTAATGTTTTATACGGGACTTTCTGGATGATGTGGTATAGCTTGACTCCTGACCTGGCTGTCTCACAGTGCATGTCTTGTTAACTCTCCCTACCTTCACACCATGACTGAATTTTCAAGAAGAGTCAGACATTAGCCCCTTCTCACCTTTAGGGTTGTTACCACAGTAATAAGGCTCGGCACAATACGAAGGTCAAATCTCAGACAGCTTGGTTTGTAGGCATCTCCATATGCAGCTGAGTTTGATACTGAGAGCATCATTGGAAGAAGACGATGGTATGTGGTATGGGAGAAGTATGAAATAGTACATTAATGATAGAGAATGGAGAGGAAGTGAAAAGACTGAGAGAATAAGCATGGAAGAACAAAATACCTGGTGGTGGTTCTGTCAGCTTGTTGAGGATTCCCAAGTGGGAGCAAGGCACCACAGATGATGATTAATGCTTATGATATTACTCACACAAGCCAAAGCCAAGATTTTTTTTCCCCTCCTTTCTTTTTAAAGAATGGTCTGAGGTTTGCATCGTTTTGAACAGAGTTGTGGTATTCAGAAGCCCTGCCCCAGATGTCCTTTCCATACATTCTTAATCAAATATAAGTAAAAGCTTGTGTGCCATAAGAAAGCAGCGCTGGCAAGGCCCCGCCCATCAAAATTGTTGTATTGATGTTTGTACCGAGCGACAATACTGTGAGAGCTGTTGACTTTTTACATTTTTTGTCAAGTGTGTTGTTAACTTCATTTTCCAGGGATTTTGCATTGTAGCAACACTTTTGCCTCAGAATGAGGATTTTTTTTTTTTTTTTATTGTATCCTGTACCTTGTATATTTTTTAAAGATTTTTTTTTCATTTTTAATCAAATTAAGCTCTACTTCCTCCAAATGAGCTGTCTTAATTTTTTTCATTTCTCAATACTCATGAACTTTTTATTTTTGTAGGGAATAATGTATTTGGATCTCCCTCTCCTTATTTCAGACATGTGCAATCAGTATATTACTTTCAGCAAAATGTGCTTTTAGTGAATGGAGAGAATGTCCAGGGTTTTCCTACTGAGCACTTTAAACTGTTAAAATTAAAATCAAATTTCAGTGCTTGTTTGATACAATGATCACATAGTTGGGAGAGCAGGAGGTCATTTTTATAAATGGTATGATATGCTGTACATCAC
Organism: Birgus latro; assembly: GCA_018397915.1. Taxonomy (NCBI): domain Eukaryota; kingdom Metazoa; phylum Arthropoda; class Malacostraca; order Decapoda; family Coenobitidae; genus Birgus; species Birgus latro. The sequence goes on along the minus strand of JAGKTI010006239.1, from coordinate 19,419 downwards.
TTCCCTCTACTTCAGTTTCAGTCAAATGCATTAACAACAACTCTTCGGTACTTCTCTATGCATTTTTTTCTTTTTTCTTATAAGGCATAGCACTACTCCACTGTACGCTTGGCCAAATAAAATCTGTGACACTACATTACCTGCCTCCCAATTTTTTTTTTTTTTTTTAATCATATTACCACCAGATGATTATATTCACCACTGTTACTGAAGGAGTTAAGGTTGACTTAACCCATCCATCCTGAAATGTCTCCCTTATGCAGGGTAAATCATCTGGAGGTAGCCAAAATAAGCTAACAAAAGGTGTCACTAGATTCAAAGGGTTACGCATGAAAATCGTGTACTGCAGATACTCCAAGACACCAATGTCACAGATTATTTTTGGTGGTGCGCACTCTAGGATGTAATTACAGCTGGCCTTCCTAGTGACCAGGGAAAGTATTTATAAAGGATCTTAATCGATTTACAGGATAATCACCTCTCCATAAGAGTTAACTGTTATTGCTGATAATTCTGTTCTTAATATTTATAGGATGAACAAGTTTCCATAACTATTAGCTATCTTCAGGGGTCATTTTGTTTTTCATTGACTTTAATATTTGCTCTAATTTAACTGTGAAGTGTTTGGTGGATGTACAACTGATGATTAACCCATGTACAAACAGTCTAACACAGAACTGGAAACTTAGGAGAATTTATAAATACAGTCCCAGATGGTGGTGTGTGGCAACCAGACTGCAGGGGGTGCCTTGGTCTTTGGATTATAATATCTTTCAGGGTGGCACTTGGAGAGAAAATAAAAAGAATGGATAGTAGAAGTATTGTATTAATCTGGCTTTTTCTCAGCTCTGATCTAATGGTTTCTACAGCCACCTTTACTATGAATAGAGAGCATTTTTACTGTGGTGGCTTACAGTATATTTATCCATCCAGTTTACTAAGCCGTCAGTTCCAATGTACAATAAAAGTATGATTAAATTTTCTCTCTGTGTTCTGCTGAGTGAACACACACGTAATCCAAAGCACTGAGCATTGTGTTAAGTCATGATAAGAGTTGACTCGCCAAGCACAGTCTAACCCACCGCTTGACTTAACACTACTCTGAGGCTAAGGGTCATACTAATCAAACATGGTGCCTGCTGATCACTGAACCTACTTAGCAAGTGACAGATAGACAGTAAGTTTCTCTGAGACTAATGAAATTGCTTGGCCTTAGAAATATGGAGTTTTTTATTCTCAGTTAAGGGTACTCTCAGATGAACTGCCTGATAGTAACTGGGATAAAACAAACAGATTATGACTGACTAGCCAAGTGGCTATCAGTACTGAACTTGCATGATTCAGTTTCCATGATACTTATTCACTGAGGATGAGAAAGGATGGAAAACTATAAAATACTGTACACCATTGGTTGAAAAGCAACTGAAGGAAATAGTTGTTACAGCTAGGAATGAGACCGTAAACAGAGTTAAAAGCAGAAGAGCCTAAACAGTGTTAATGGCTAAAGACAGCACAGATAATACTGTAAACAGCTGAAGAGAATGAATGGTGTTAAGCACTGAAAAAGTGAGCTGCACCATAACAGCTGAAGGAAAGAGCTGAAATTGTTACATGATCAGCTGGTATCAAGTTTTGGAAGACCCATCCTCAGCAGTCCCGGTTGATCGTCCTAACGCCTTAAATGTTTACCCCTTCTGTGGAGGGTCTGGAAGTTGGACGACACCAATCCATGGTTGGTCACGGGTAATAAGAGAGTCCTAATGAAGTGTTCTGTGGCAGGTGTTGTGTGAGGATGAGCTGTTCTTACCTCAAGCAACACTGATATTTTTTTCATTAGCATTAGCATGATTACACAGAACTGTATTTTTTTTCCCCACTTTGCACACATTAATTGTTTTATTACTGCATTTCACAGTTCATCCAGTCAATTTAAAGAGCAGAATATCCTCACATTTCTATGCTTTATCCTTTTCTAACAATACTAACCATGATTTCATATTCCCATCCTTTCTGGTGTAAAGAACTCTTCCTGTTTTAAACTGTGAGGCTGTTCTGTGAAATGAGATGGAAAGCTCCCACAGACATTTCTTTAGGCTCTAGGATTTCCTTAGACTCCCTCAAGTTAACTCAAAAAGGCTGTTCATTAAAAAAAGATATTATTGCGTATTATACAGGTGAATGTACAGTACAGTTGCATCTGATATTGTCCTTGGGCTTGAGGACTCTGTGTTTGTATATAAAAAAATAATGGTATCATGAATAAAGTTGGTGATTTTTTCCTTGCCTTTTCATATGAGAATTGGATTAGGATAATAATGATGTGTAAACACTTGCAATACATTTTAAGTATGCAGTTATCTTTCAGTTCATATTTGTGTTAAGTGTAGCATTATTATGGAAGAGAAATGCATACTAAATTTGCAGCCTTTGTCTTCTGTTCTTATCATATTTTTCCAGGTGCATATAAATTTTGGCTGTCTTGAAAAGCTTTGGAATCTCTGTTGCCTCTCCCCAAAGCACCATGAAGCATATTTACTTTTACTATAATTTTGCTTTGTGTGGGTAGAGCTGTTCCCTTTGATAACTGGGGAATGACGGGACCTGTTCCACTGCTCATACACTCTCATCCAAACGTCTGAAGTGTTCAGTTTGTGACGTGTTCAGTTACGGATGTTCAGTTAGTTATATAAATCAAGTAATAGGGTGTTGTGTTACGTGCATGACTTATAGCATCACTGGAAGTAGGTTGTACTGAATACAGTATAGCATCACTAGCTAGTTCACTGATGCTAAACTGATATCAGTTAGTACTGCATCACTAATTAATTATGGTATTATGGTGAAGCTAACATCTTTCACTTATGAACATGTTAACAGAAGTAGAGTACACATTTAGTTACTGGCATTAACTGACTTGGTAAATTATTAACACACAAAATGCTTGACTGATAGTCTATATAATTAACTATAATTAACAGATTCAGAAAAAAATATTAGCTGATTTTTATACTGTACATGGAAAAAAAAAAAAAAATACTAACAATGCTTAACCTCAATGACATCCCATGAAATACTGAACACAGTATCATCTATGACTAGGACTGGGAAACTAACTCTGCTTACAAATACTTAGAGTGTTTTGCTCAGTAACAGCAACAAATTTGGTACTTACCATTGTAGTTGCAGTGTTAGGGAACCCTGGACACTTGACATCTGTAAAAATAAGAAAGTATCTCTTACTTGACAATCACCACAGCTGCACACCAGTAAACTTAAAAGCAAAGTTAAATTAAAATGACTGTGAGTATGGTGACTGTGAACTTTTCAGTTAATTAGTATGGCTAAGCCTAGTATTTTTTACTGTTTTTCTTAGGTAATATTGGCTTTAACTTTGCAGAAAAATCACTTACTATGGGCACAAAAGTAGCAGAAAAATCTTGTGTAGGTGTAGTAAAAGAAAAATCTTGTGAATATGTATATTTGCCAGAGTTTGGAAGAGAGTGTATGGTGCTGCTGCCTCAGTAGCCCCGAGGAACAACACACACACTACAGTATTGCATGGATCATGATGCTTAGATACCTACCATAACTACTCTCATAATTAACAGGCTAATAGTTTAAAGTGTTTAAGGAAGAGTTACTGGTTGAAGATAAAAATGATTTTTAACTTTCCACTGCTTCAGAAAACTTTCTGGAAAAGAAAATTCAGTCCCCTCCATAAACAAAGACACCAGGACTGTTTTTACCTCTGTGCTCGAATGCATGAGAATGTAATAAATATGCTACATTTGATTTGCCAGTGATCACCAGGCATCTGATACTTGCAACTATGGTAAGAGTTTCTAGTGCCAGCTTTTGTAAGGGACAGAATAAAACATACATACAGGTAATTTTAACTTGAAATCTAGGATGTGTTAAGGTAAAACATTGCTTAAAATGGAAGTATCTGTATATGAATCATACTGCTGGCTCATGACTGAGGGGCTAAATACACAAAAAAAATCATGTATGACTTAAAATGACTGTATTTCATATTGAATAATGGGCAAATATGTGAAAAACAGGTATTAAGTCAACATCTCAATATTAATATCTGTAAAACTGAAAGTAAAATCACTTTGCTTCCCCTCAAGTTATCATTTTTTTACTGGTAGTCAGCAAGTTGGCAATCATGTGCATATTTATGGTTTGTTTTCCACAAGATACCTAACGAAAGATCTCGTGGAAAAACCATTACTTGAAGAGGCTAAAAGAGTCATTACATCAGACACATACACTCCACATTCTTGAGATCCTGTCAACTGTGTCCTTTGTCTCTTGAGAAAGTGCAGTGTACAACAAGCATCTTCCTCCATAATCAGAGGGTCTAAAATGATGGCTGAGACCCATCCACTACTACTGAATCATGAGGCCTATTTTCTTGTCAGTATTTAAGAAGCTTAGTGAAAAAACAATGACCCACAAATACTTTTTAACCCACTGAGCCCAGGGTTGTTTTTTTAGTTTTATTCATACCATCTCCTGACAATTTTACAAGGTGTAGGAAAGACTTTTGAAACTGGACGGCTTACATACAGCCTTCATAAACCCCTTGATACAGAGGCCTCGTTGAAGTTCACAAAATTGTCAGGCAGCAGGGAGAAAAAACTCAAAAGAACATTACTTGGACTCAAGGGGTTAACTATACATCTCAACAAAGGAGAAATGCATCCCCAGCATCAGCTACATATCCATAATGTACATAAATCAGATGCTACCTAACTAAAGACATGGTATTATTAAGCACAACATAGCCTAACTAACTCGATAGCCGCAGCCCTCCCCTCAGCATCCTCTCTGGAGTTTTATTTGCCAAGACTCCAGAGTAAACAGTACCTTGTGTATTTGGACCCAATAGTAAGTACAAGAGGTGAATGTTATTCGTTCCTTCCCGTTCTGTCCTGTGAAATGTTGCCTTGTCCTTAGCCCCCAGCCTTCGTTAAGAGCTCTTTTATGATAAAATAACTTCCTTCGTATTCAACGCCTAATGCTGAGCTGTTGCTCTTTATGTTTGATAACTAGACACAAAATCAAGATTACCATAGATTGAATGAAGCTCTCGGAATTACCGCTACCTTTACTTTTGGTGTATATTTCTTAAATATTAATTCAGTATTCCAGTGTTAAAACCAAATGTTTTAACCAAAATGTTTCCATTATACAGTAGTATGTTGTAAATAACTTCTATTCTGCATGTAACAAATTTCCACTAAACTACCCTGTATGTACTAATGATTAAACTACAGTGATGCATCTAATAACCTGCCATATCCAACCTAAATTAATCACAACTCTTAGCGAAGGTTTCGCCGCAACCCACGTCACCAGTAATTGCCTGATGGAGCCTCCATCCCTACTTCCCTAGCATGAATGTTGTTGCTGTGTATCCCTCAAGATTCAACAATCATATTATACACACAAAATACCATACACTTTATATGTGTGGGGTTGTATTTACCACAGTCCTAGCCAACCTCTTATTTGATATGACTCGAAGTCCTCTAATGACTGACAATAAAATTAAGGAGAATCACATCTGGTATATACTACAGTAGTATATGACACAAAACCTTACAGGTAGGGTGACTGTAATATTACTAAAATCTTACCCTACTGACTTGACATTACCTTATTTTACAATCTCTTCCCATATAATGCAAATGCAATTTCATCTTGGTAAAGTAAATAGACCTGTACTGTACTGTTTTGTACTGTACAGTTTGTGTATTTTCATGCTGAATTGCTAGGTAGTCAGTTTCCCTGATAGCGTAGTTATTTCCACTAGTCGAGATATTATCTTGTAGTAAGTACATATATCAGTACTATGTTTTAAGTACTGGCACAGTCTTGCATTATTTACCTTTGGCTAACTGATTAAAGTATGTGAGTACAGTTATGCTCTCACTGTCATCAAAAATTAATAATGATTGTATAATATTCCAGCATTTTTATACCAGTTAGGATAATGGAATTCACACATATGTCTAGAACATATGGCCATACTCTTCTGAGTTGCTACATAAAACAATGTTATTTTAAATGAGGCTGCATGTCGTTGAATCTTTGCAAGCATGCTGAATGAACACAAGAGTACCTATGCTCCCCTGCAGTATGTATTTTTGAAATTCCTTTGATCTGATCATACCATAATTAATCATTCGCTTTGCTTCCTGAGCTCTGAATCAAAGCATGCCTGAGCTGTAAATTGCGATACTGCATTAAACCCCCACTGTTATTTGCCATTACCATTTATTCATTTGAAGAATATTTTTTTATAATGTGTAATCCAACTGCCTTTCATGTTCCACCACTGCTAGCCTTAACTGTTATTTTTATTTGCTGTATAAGCTTATTCTATTATTGTAGCTGCATTTTTATGACCAAATCTACTTTGTTCAGAAAATATTTCATAGTCGGATGAAGAACTGATTTTTTTTTTTTTTTAACCAACTCCCATCAAAGAATGTATATACTGTACTTCTCTCATTTAGAACCTTCTGTGGTATCCTTATCCAGTAGAACAGATTGCACCAATTTTGTAAGCAGAAATCACTTGCTGTATATTAAGGGTTTTTAATCTAACCACTGGTTATTTTTAAAGAACTGTAGCCAGAATGATGTTGGTAGTTACTTAAGCTTAGGAGATACTGTAAATAACTCTCAGGAAGAGGTAGAGATACTGTAAATAACTATCAGGAAGAGGTAGTTGCTGAAGAATATTCAAAGAAGTGTTCACAGCAATGCAGCTGGTGAATGTTCAAAGTGTTCACAGTAGAGTAATTACAGAATATTCAAAGAAGTATTCACAGTAAAGTAACTAGAGAAGATTGAAAGAAGTGTTCACAGTAAAGTAGCTACAGAATATTTAAAGCAGTGTCCTGCAGAATATTTAAAAAATTGTTGACAGTAAAGTTCTTGAAGTGTCCACAATAGTGGTAATATACTGAAAGAACTGTTCAGAGTAAAGTAGCTATAATATACTAGAAGAAATGTTCTCAGTAAAGTAGAACTAACAGAATGAGTAATTAAAGTAAAACCTGTTTGTTCAGTAGCTTGAATTTTTGTTGATTCTTAGGATCTTTTGTCCAGCAGCAATACTTTGAGTGATAAAAAGGTTTGCCCAGTTATTAGCAGCACAAGTTTTTAAGATTAACTAAAATTACAAAAGTCAGACAGCAATACAGTAAGTTCTCATTACATGTTGCCTGATTCATGTTCTTTTGTAAGTGCTCAGGCATAACAGAAAATGCCGATTGTAGTTCCATAGTTACCTATAAAACTAATACACAAACTTCCCCAAATTTAAAGCCTGGGAGTTGTGATAATTGTAATACATTTGTAATATATAGTGAGGACTTAAAGTACTGTGCTGATTGGAAATATTTAAGATTTATCGCTTTCTATTAGAGTAGCATGAGTTTTAAAATAATAAATGTCAGTAAGGTAGACAACACTGTAAATGAAATAACTAATGTTGGTAAGGTAGACAGTACTGTAAATGATTTTGTCTCTGATCTGTGTATATGCCATCCGTAGAAGCACGGGTCCCTGGAATGCATCACTTCGCAAGACCTTGAGTCAACCCCCCGATCCACACCGACCTCCCGTCACAAAAAAGAAGGCTAATACCATTGATATTCCCTCCAGGTGTGTTACAAGAGTCTCAAATATGGCCATATTCTAGGTGGTAAAGGTTGCCTTGTAGCATGTCTTCCTTGGTGATTTGTTTTGCATATTACATCTAATAACTCATGATTTAAGTTGCTATCAATAACATACAAGACGATACTGAAGGATACTATACTGAATAAACCACTAAGGAAGAGATGTTATGACATCTTCAGATTCACTTAGAATATAGTTTTGAATATCTTAGTGTGTTCTAGTTTGATCGAAACCAAAAGTTCACCAGCACTTCCCAGCCGAGTGTAAGACAAGAAAAATTTAAGGGATAAGTGGCAATATGAAGCAGGTGGAGATTGTTAGGTGTGAAAGGATTGAATTTGCTGGTGAGTCTCTTGAGTGTGTGGAGGAGTTTTGTTATTTGGGAGACATGTTATGTGCCGGAGGTGGGGCTGGAGTTAGCTCGGTTCCTAGGGTGAGAAGTGGTTGAAAGAAGTTCAGGGAGCTGTTGCCTCTCCTGACATTGAGAGGACTCTCCTTACATGCTAAGGAGTCTTTGTATACAGCATGTGTTAGGAGTGATGCTGTATGGTAGTGAGACCTGGACAGTAAAGGAAGAGGATATTCGCAGGTTTAAACGTAGAGAAATGACAATGATTAGGTGGATGTGCAGTGCGTCCCTGCGTGCAAGGCCTGAGGAGGCTGGGTTTACGATGGAAGAGTTGAGAGGTACGATGGGACTAGAGTGTATTGGTTTTGTGATGAGGAGAAGTAGATTGAAGTGATTTGGGCATGTGGAGAGGATGGGGGATGATAATTGGGTGCAGGAAATGTGAAGCGTTATTATGAGGGTGGGGCTGCGAGGGTAGAGCAAAAACGACATGGGATGAGGTCATTAAGTGTGAGCTAAGGGTTAAGGGACTGAACAGGGAGGCTGCCATAGATCAAGCAGCATGAAAAGCCACCATTAGGTGACCAAGGCCAGCACATGCAAGCCATGTTGGAGCTTTCAAAAATGAAATGAGACAAAGCAAAATGATTAATACTTTTGTTCAGAACAAAAATAATTTACAGATGATGTATTTGTAATGAAAGGATTATGTATGTTAACATGAAGCAGAGTGATTCATGAAGTTCATGCTTATGCATTTATTCAGTCACTGTCCTGATTTAATAAAATGCAGGTTATAAGACTGGAAATGAGAACTTGTGGTACTGGTTGTTTTGACAATGTACTGTATTTTGCCTCACTTACAGCCTGTGTATCCATAGTAATGACATGTATGAGTCATGAAATGTACCTTGGATTGCTATGAATATTTATCTACTAACATTATTTCAAAATAGTAAGCAGTGTACACAGCAGTGGTTAATAAACACCCTTCTGGCTCTTGCAGCCGGAGTTTATCAAACAACACTAGTAAAAGTGGTTCTGCTAGCAACCCAACCAGTCCTCCTCCTCCACCTGCTCCACCCACACCATCCAGTCAGTCCACCCTGCCCACTATGAAGAAGGATGGGTCCATGGACAGATTGGATGCACCCTCCAGTCCACCCAAGGCAAAGAGAAACTTTTTTGATGGGTTCCGCAGCACCCTGAGGCCCCGAGGGAAAGGAGAAGGGAGCGGAACAGAAGGAACAGACACGATTTCACCCCGAGGGGAGGATGGAGCCTATCCAAGGAGGTGGTCTGAATCCGGGGGGTCACCTACAAAAGCGGTAAGAACAAGTACATCTTTTATTAACTGATGACTGACTTGAACTAACTGAACTATCCAAACAGAAATATGTACTCTAATGTAAATACCATATATATAAGCCCCAACTAACTTACTTAAACCTTGTAGGTGGATTGTCTGTGTCCTGTAGCTAACTCACTGTTGAAAATTCTATCCTCCACCTTATCTACCTATTTACTAAGATTACCAGATGCTCCTGAGAGAAATGTATGGTGTATGATTTTAGTAACTGCATTACTACCAAATATTCTTTCCACTCATTACTCCTTAGATGTTAACTTCTTCACCAAATACAAAAATGTTAACTCTGCAGGGCCTGACTTTTGTAAATAATAGCATAGATTCCATGTTTATACTTTGATTAGCACAACCAGTCTCAATATTGACATTACAGACTTGGCTGTGAGATAAAGGTTTTTTTTTTTTTTTTCAAATAAGGAACAGGCCTTCAATGTCTTCTCCATTTTCATTATGCTGTATTAGGAGTTTCAGGGTAAAGGCTTATATGACTGGCAGGAGGAAGTTTGTTCCTGTCCAACAAATAAACGAACGACAAAGGAGGTTGTACAGTGTTGTAAATACAGTATGGCATGATAAAGACACAAAAGCTCATTATCTTGAAATGTCCAGGAATCTCTACATGATCCATCCCCCCCAATAATAATAATAATAATATAACTTACACTTTTTTGCTGAAGAGGGGGCACAAATATAAATGGATGAATCATCACATTTTGCATAGTAATAAAATATGTATAATCATAACATTTCTCTTTCTGATACTATGCATTCATCATCATCACTGAAAGTTTCATTACAACAGAGAGAACTTATGATACCAATAAAATGAACATACTGTACTGCAGAATTACAGAAAAAAGGTTAATCAAAACAGTAAATGTGTGAAAAACTCAGAATGAGTTGGAATATAATCAGCTTTAGCAAACACCAATTGGAATGGGAGGGACTTGAAGTCATAAGCCAGGATAGCTTGAATTATGAATTATGGGCCTTAAACACTTTCATATGAGCTGTGTCTTTACCATCCTCCATGTAGTGTTAGAAGTTTTTATTTTGTGTAAGGTGAATACTTAAATACTTCAGTCTGATGATATTTGATTCTTGCAAGCTTACGATTATTATTTTCAGCTTTGGGAGACAAATCAGGTATTGAACAGGTTAATAAAGAGGCTTTCTGGGGTTACCAGAGAGCTCCTAACCAGGTCACTAAACCTAGTCTTCTCCAGTCTTTAATAAGATCATCAAAAGGTAGTGAGAATAAAATAAAATACATCACCTAGACTGAAGAAGTTGAACTTTGAAGCAAGTATATCATCTGCTTCTCTTCTCAGATGTGCATCTTTAATAACAACCTCTCAACAAGTACATCTATTTGTGGAAGTCCTGATGTGTGGTACCGTACTTTGTAGAACCATGTTGTAGTAGTAGTAGACTGTTGAATTATGCAATATGTACCATAACCAATGTACTGTACACAATATTTCCACCAGCGATATCAAGTGTCCACTAATAAGCAAAGTATAATTTATGAATGACAATACACATGGTAAAAAATATTAAGAAGGCAGATACTGCAAGGTTTTCTGATATATGATGCTGTTCTGCAAGAGGCTTACCATACAGTGTGTTAAAGTGTTCCTGAAGCCTTTCATATTGCTAAAAAGTATAGTAGTGTACTGTGACGTACAGCACTAGGTAATCAGACGGGTTATGGTCTTAATAAACCTCTTTCAGTATGAGAGTCCTTTCCTTTGTTGAATAAAACTGTATGGTAGCAATGAGAGTAAACTAAAAAGAACTTCACCCAGATCTACCTAGCTATAGCCAAACATCTTAATTCCATTAGGGGTGGCTCACAGACAAATTGTCTCCACGTCACCCTGCTTGCCAGTTGGATAAGCTCACAACTGCCTCTCATAGATCTATCCATGTCATCCTTCCAACTCATCTTTGGTCTTCCCCCCCCCCTCCAAATCGCTCACATACTGTACAATACACCCTTCATTAATAATCAGTCTTTCATTATCAGTGGTTTCCTTTTGCTTAATTAGCTGCTTGAATATGGTGATCTTTTTTCTTGTTTATTCATGCTACCTTAATGCAACTTTTCAGGTTAGGTAAGATTTTGCAAACAGAGGGGGGGGGTGGGGGAGATAAACCTTCATTGATTCTTTTCACTAAAAGAGGTCTCTCATAAGCTGAATATCATCTTGTTGCATCAAGCATAAAATAAGAATGCCACTTGGACCAAAATGATTAAATTGCCCTCTGGTAGCTGAATACAGTCCTAAATTTGATGCCCTGAAAAGTGTTAACAAAGATATACAGTACCATAATAATCCACAAAAGATAACTGTAAGTGTATTTTAAACTATCTGTCAGTCTATTGCCAGACACCTCAATCCTGTAAGGGGTGGCCACAAACAAATTGCCTCCATATCGCCCTGTCCCTTGCCATTTCACTGCCGTGCTCCCAGCTCACACCCCCCTCTCTCATATACCTCTCCACTCCATCCCTCCATCTCATCCTTGGCCTCCCCCTCCCCCCCCTCCACCTCACTCACTTACACTCTCCTTGTCAGTCTCTCACTTTCCATCCTCTCCACATAGTCAAACCACCTCACTGTGTTTCTCCTAACGGTTCCTATCACATCCCCATCCACATCCACACTACAACGCTCCTTTACTTCCTCATTTGTCATTCTGTCTCTCCATGTGACTCCACATGCTCCTCGCAAATAACTCATTTCCACTGCTCTCATTCTGGACATGTGTCCCTCCAACAAGGTCCAATGTTCACTTCCATACGTTAGAGTTGGTACCACAACACTGTCATGCAGTAACTCTTTCACTTCCATGCTCACTTACCTGTTTCTTATCACTGCTTTCAAAGAACCAGCAACCTTTCTTCCTTGTTGTACCCTTTCAAGCACTTCACCCTCTAAACTTCCATCCCTACTCATCACACTACCCAAGTACTTAAACGCACTCACATTTTCCATTTCCTCCTCATCCAACCTCACTGTACATTCACTGACTTCATTTCTCCTGAAGAGCATCACTTTGTTCTTCCTTGTATTCACTTTTTGATTCTGTTTCTGACACACTCTTCCAAACTTATCCACCAAGCCTTGCAGCTCCCACTTGTCTTCACTTAACAACACAGTATCATCTGCAGACTACAGTACTGGGAGTTTCCAAACACTACCTTCTCTCATAAGGCCCACTCCAACATCCACCGCTTTCCCTTGTAACTCTTGTATAACCCCATCCACATACAGATTGAACAACCATGGAGGCATGACACATCCTTGTTTCAATCCAACCTTCAAATAGAAAAATTCACTTAGTTTGCTATCCACACGAACTGCAACCTTAGCTCCCTCATGCGTGCTCTTCGTGGCATTCAGCAACTTCCCATTTACTCCATATATTCTTAATTCTTTCCACAATCCTTGTCTGTCCACTCAGTCATATGTTTTCTCCAAATCCATGAAGGCTGCATACAACTTCTTTCTCTTCTCTAGAAATTTTTCCACTGAAGTCCTAAGAATGAATATGTGATCCACACAACCTCTTTCCTTCCTAAAACCTTCCTGTTCTTCTCCAACTAATTCTTCTGTTATTTCCCTAACTCTGTCAATAAGTATCCTACCATATACTTTTCCTATTACACTAAGAAGACAAATGCCCCTATGATTAGCACACACTTCTTTTTCTCCTTATCCTTTGTACAGGGGAGTAATTATACCTGACTTCCAATCCTCCAGGACTCTACCTTCTCCTCCCAGGCCAATCTGCACATCTTCCACATCCATTCTACTATCCCCCATGCTTCAGCATTCCACCACACACTCCATCCATTCCTGGGGCTTTCCCCATTTTGACTTTCTTCATTGTTTCTAGAACTTTCATCCTACTGATTTCTTTCTCTCTTCTCTCACAACCCTTCATCTCCCAGCCATTCCCCAGCCACATATACTCGCATTACTTTCATTCTCTTTGTTTAACAATTCCTTAAAGTGTTCTCTCCATCCACTTACTTTTTCTCCCTTCTCCACTAGTAATCTACCAGTTTTATCATTCACTCTCTGATTTACTTCTTTAACTCCGTGTCTAACTCTCTTTACCACCACAACATTTTCTTACATTCTCTCCACTTTACACTCAAATTCCTTCCAAATTCCTCATCTGCTTTCTTATTACTCAAATTCCTTCCAGATTCCTCATCTGCTTTCTTCCTACTCTCTCTCTTACTAATCTTTTCACCTCTCTCTTCCTCTGTACATATAAGTCTCTCTTCCATCTCTCAACATCTTCCACACCCTGTTTCTCATCCACTCACTATATGCTTTCTACTTTTGTGCCACAGCCTGCCTCATCTCTTCATTCCACCATGCTGTTCCTTGCACCGCCTTTCGTCTTCTCTTCACCTCACACATCACCTCACATGCTGCACAGATGTCTTCTTTGAATACCTTGCACACACCTTCCACGTCCCCCATCTACCCCAGTCCATATTTACCCAATCACTCCTCCACTTCCCTCTTATATTCTGCTTCAGGTTAATGAGGGTCAGATATCCAAATCAGTCCTAGTTAAATCTCTTGTGAGACAGCATCAGAGTGAATACATCTGAAAACCTCACAGCACGAAGATAACTGTACAGATAGAAAATACAGTATACTCATGTGTGCATAACTGTATATACTTATACATATATATGAAGTGTGCATGAATGTATGTACTAGTATGTATGTATTTGTTTGTGTATCTGAGATTGTGTATGGTTACATGTATGTTTGAATGACATTTATAATTGTCTACAGTTTGGAATTTCAGCAGAGTTTAGACATTTTGTTTATTCCAATGTATCATCCCCTCTTAATATAAATGGCATTAAATCAATATTGTACTTATTAAAGCTACAATAGTTACAAAAGTTTTAAAAGCACTGATGGTTTTTTCTTCTGCTGCTGTGATCAACTAGCACAAACAGTTAACCATTACTGCAAAATTGATTTAAGAAGATTGGAACAGAACTGCTCAATATATGTGCATGTGAGGGTAGAAATGTGAATTAAAACAGTTCATCAATATTTATTTTTTGCCTGTGTTGTAAGTTGGGACAATTTCAAACCATGCCAAAGTCACTGTTATTCAAGGAGAGTTATGCACACCAGTATGCAGCCGTATCTTAATCAAAAGAAATCATCATCCATCATAATCATGACCATCATCATCATGATCATCATAACCATGCAGTGTTTCCCACACATGAGTGGGGAGATCTAGGCATAACACTTAACACAGTAGGCAGTACACAGTATCAAGAACAAGGGAATGAAGTATTGCCATGTAATACATAGTCCCCTACTGGATGATAACCATTCAAATGTACTGTGTATACAATGTGGGTATGATAGCAATACATATGTACTGTGTACACAATATGGGTATGTAAAGACTTTGATCTTGGGAGTGGATGGCTAGTTGTTGCGTGCAACACACCGTCATGGTATGGGGAACAGTTGTGTGAAGTTAAATCAAAATCTGTCCATGCATGCGGAAGTTAGAGAGTGACACGAATGTAGGTATGGCTGTTAAATATGTCAGCACCCGACCCTGTTTGAGCCCCAAGTGTGGCCTTGATCTTGGGTGTAGATGGCTGGTTGTTGCATACAATACACCATCATGGTATGGGGAATAATTGTGTGAAGCTATATCAAAATCTATCCATGCATGAGAAATTTACAGAGCAGACATGACATTGTTGACATACTGACGGAACCACGCAAACCCATAGTCCCAGACTGGTTTGACTGGTTGGGGACTAATAAATTTAAGACATACTGAAGAGCTAATGAAGACAGGTTCTAATTTACTACAAGGGGCCTTTCCCAAGCTACATAAAATCCACTAGGTGTACCACAAGTAAAACAAAGGGTGACATTTCTGCTGAGGGGTTTACTACATCAAGGATACAATCTGAGGTGAAAGTCCTAGGTTCGAGCTCCCTTTTCTTATGGAGTATGATGCACAGTATTCAAACAAGAAGTAGCATCATCTTTTCTGTTGATAAGTTTGAAATGCTGGTAAAATGCTTTTATATGCAGTATTCCCCGTGCACCATCTTAATCTGCTTGTTCACTGTATCAGGAAGAAATAAAGATGGGACAGGATTGGAGAAAGGGATATCTAGTCCTTGTACTGAATGCTGGATATATACCTCAGTAAGCCAAAGATCTCCAGTAAGTTCATTTTAATGTTTATCTTGTAGTGGGTAAAAGCTGCAGTTTTACATGCAAAATTTTATTGTGGGTGTATAAACAGAGTTTACTTACAACTTTAACCACACAGTACAGTATACTGTAAAGTATATTATATGAGGCATCAGTAGATTCGTATCATTATTGATCATCTGACTGATGATACTTTGGGAGGGACAGTGTATGAGACTGCTTGCAATACTACTGTAAAGTGATGATGTTGCCACATTCCTGCAGTAGAATATAGAGGAACTTTCTAGTACTCCTCTCCTTCTCCTTTTATTTATTTTTCATGTTACACAGGGAATATGCTGGTAGTATTTTTTCTCCACTATCTGCAGGAATGCCAGTGAAGATATGTAACATTGTGGGTAACATGGAAAACGTCGTAACCGATAGTGACTGCACCTGTACTAAACTGTGCTCCTGTTTTCCCCACTCTTGGTGTTGAGAAATAGTTTCAATGATTCAGATACCTACTGTAGGGTGGGATGCTCACTGGGGACTTCATTATTAAGATAATATCCATAACATTATTAATGGGCATTAGTTACTCACTGTATGATGTATAGTACTAATTTTTCATCTGTTTTGTACTGTGATGAGAATTATTGCATTTAATTTAAAGCACCTGTACAAATTTTGTGAACATTGTTCATTTCCAGTTAGATCTTTAAGCAATATTAACTTACTGTATCATAGCAAGTTTAGTACAATTTCTCTTTGTATTTGTACCTTCCTTTTTAGAGCTTGTACTGATCATAATAACTACTGGTATTTTGCAGATCTTGGATTTTTTTATAAATCAGGAATCATGAAACGTGTTACTCTTAGGCTTCTGGATATACTGTAAAAGAGCTCATGATTGTAATGAGAGTACTGTGAATGTGTGAATGATGTGTACTAGTTTAATTTTAATTTCACTCCATGTTCTATCTATGCATAACTAAGGAGTAGAACTGTATACCCACTCCATCTCAGTATATTGACTCACGCTCATCCTTCATATTGATATATACCGTATGTAATGAAAAGTCTTAAGGATTATGTGGTGGAGATTTTCCTCACTCCTTTCATATGTACTTGATAATCGCTTTACAACTGCTGTATTGTGGAAGAAAACTGATAGGGAGATGGAGAGGGACAGACTGAGTTTAAACCATAGGGATGTTAGAGGGAGAAAAATGATGGACATGAGGAGGAAGGACAAAGGAGAAAGAATAAGAATGTGGGCCACAATGGAGGATGAAAACTGTATGAAAAATAAGAAAAAGAAATGAACAGTAGATGGATGGGGAATGGGGAAAGGAAAAAAGCAAAGAAGCATAGAGATAAAAAAAGAAAAAAATAGGTACAGGAGTGTGTGATTTTGGGAGAAGATAGTGCTGTATGAAGGAAGGGCATGAAAATGGAAAGAATAGACAAGAGAATTAACAAGAATAGAGGAGTGTTAGAAGTAAAAAGAAAGAAACAATATCCTTAGGTATGCATGTATGATGTAGAGAGAAGGATGTGTATGAAGATAGGGAGAAGAATACGATGGGAGATTATAAGAAAAGCTGGAGAAATAACAGAGGAAAAAAAAGGATGAAGGAAAGTTTAATAATGAGAATAGGGACAGAAGGAGTAAGTGAATATAAGAAGCCCTAGAGCAATGTAGTCCCACATTATAGAAAACTGCATTATAAATGTATTATTTCATTATAAAAACCTATCTACTTCTGGTAACTTGGTCCAACTCACCCTTTTCTTACAAATACTAATATCCTAAACACCTTGCTAATACAGATGTTTATAAAAATCTACTTTACACATACAGATAAAAACACACACACACACACACACACACACACACACACACACACACACACACACACACACACACACACACAAATAATGCACATAAAACACACACGAGCGCTGACAACCCCTGAATGGAGCGATGTCACACTCATCTCAAGCCAACAGTAACTTCACAGAGCACCATGTTATGGCTGGGCTGAGCTGACTGTTTCTCAGTTGGACCAGACTTGGAAAAAAAAAAGGGGTAGGTGAGTGGGGGGGGCTATGATTACTGTGTTTAGCACTCAGGGTTTATTGTAGTGTGGGGGAAGGGGGATTACTTGTAAGAGCAGAGGGAAATCAAGAACAAAGAACACATGATGGGCAAAAGATACATTAAAAAAGAAAGGAAAAACATGACAGACAGACAAGCAGTTAAGACAAGTGGAAGAACTAGTTAAGGTTAATTAAGAGAAAAATTATGGGATATGGAAGAGTAACTTGACAAGGAATGATGCTGTATATGAATTGGGAAGAGAGAAGTACAACTTAAGTAAAAACCGCATGAGTTCAAAGTAGAAGATATGCATGAAGTACATATGAACTGAAGAGGGAAAAGTATTAGAGAAAGAAATCTGATGAAGGAAGGAAATGAAAAAAACAGAGTCAGAAACACAGAGTATATGAGGATTACTAAAATGATGGAAGATTTATGAGACAATTACAAATGAAATGGGAATGTGTTTATGAGAGAAGAGTGAGAATGACGATGGAATACTGAAATACTGTAAGGAAACACAAGATCAAGAGAGAGGTAACAAGAAAGATTGTATGAAATGAGATGCTCGTCTATTAAGCTGCAAGTTATGAATGCCATAATGACTTAATGTACTGGATTAATCTTAAGGAAATGTGAAATAGCATAAGAAACTCTCCATGTCTACATACTTAGGTAGCATACATTTTCATCCCAGTGTACATCCTTCAAGTGAGGAGTTCTATCACTTATTTATTTGTACAAATATAAAAGACAATGAATTTGTAATAAAACTGATAATAGAAATTTGTACAACACCTTTTACAACCATTTGTTAACTTCTTCAATTATATTAGCATATACAGTACAAACTCTCATAATAAAAAAAATCTAACCTCTGAAAATCTCCATTCCCCCCCCCCTCATGCTACTGGGGAGCATTGATATCACCTGTCCTCACACACCCAAAGTATTTGAATATATACTATCTACCTAACTACCTGTTTTACCATATTTTCTTTGGACACATTAGAACATAAGCAATTAAACCAAAGTAATGTACTTCAGTGTACTTACTGTTAAAGGCACTGAAGGATATATATTATATGATTTTTGTCATTACAGTAGTTATTATTATAATTTACATTCCAAAATCTTTGTTTTTTCCACAATACCTTTGGTCCAAGCATTTCACATTTGAGAGTTTGTATTGTACAAGGTACTGTAATTATTTAGATTCTTTATAGCAAAATATACAGTATACAAGTAATTAATCCATAGATGATGTTAGTCTTTTACCATTACATTAAAATGACTTGCAAGAACCTGGTTATTGTTAAGAATATAACTAACAACATAAATATTTCCATACTTAGCAATATGCCATAGATTTTGGGATGATGTGAGGTGAGTAGTGATCTTAAAAGTAAAGCAAATATGTGGCATAGTTTATCGAAGCTGTATACAGTATTGTACACCCTTTGCTGTGACAGGTGGTAGCTAAGTTTGTAGATCTTGTAGCTATTACAATATTTTAAAAAGTAAGGTATGTTTTGAGTTTAGTACAGTAGTTATGTGCATGGTTTCTCAGTTGGTCATGCAGTGTTCAGATACAGCTTTTCTTGAGTTCAGCATGGTTGTATGATCCTGTAGTTATTAACAGTAGTTGATTCTGCTTGGATTATAAAAT